>CM065591.1:199742841-199771739 GCA_033119425.1 Bufotes viridis | reverse complement strand
AACGTTATCTTACACTGCTGCTGTCCTCCACTAGTGTATGTAATCCTTGAGGCCTCACACTACACCGTTATCTTACACTGCTGCTGTCCTCAACTAGTGTATGTAATCCGTGAGGCCTTACACTAAAACGTTATCTTACACTGCTGCTGTCCTCCACTAGTGTATGTAATCCTTGAGGCCTCACACTACACCGTTATCTTACACTGCTGCTGTCCTCAACTAGTGTATGTAATCCGTGAGGCCTTACACTAAAACATTATTTTACACTGCTGCTGTCCTCCACTATTGTATGTAATCCGTGAGGCCTCACACTACACTGTTATCTTACACTGCTGCTGTCCTCAACTAGTGTATGTAATCCGTGAGGCCTCACACTACACTGTTATCTTACACTGCTGCTGTCCTCAACTAGTGTATGTAATCCGTGAGGCCTTACACTAAAACGTTATCTTACACTGCTGCTGTCCTCAACTAGTGTATGTAATCCGTGAGGCCTTACACTAAAACGTTATCTTACACTGCTGCTGTCCTCAACTAGTGTATGTAATCCGTGAGGCCTTACACTAAAACATTATCTTACACTGCTGCTGTCCTCCACTAGTGTATGTAATCCGTGAGGCCTCACACTACACCGTTATCTTACACTGCTGCTGTCCTCAACTAGTGTATGTAATCCATGAGGCCTTACACTAAAACGTTATCTTACACTGCTGCTGTCCTCCACTAGTGTATGTAATCCTTGAGGCCTCACACTACACCGTTATCTTACACTGCTGCTGTCCTCAACTAGTGTATGTAATCCGTGAGGCCTTACACTAAAACATTATCTTACACTGCTGCTGTCCTCCACTAGTGTATGTAATCCGTGAGGCCTCACACTACACTGTTATCTTACACTGCTGCTGTCCTCAACTAGTGTATGTAATCCGTGAGGCCTCACACTACACTGTTATCTTACACTGCTGCTGTCCTCAACTAGTGTATGTAATCCGTGAGGCCTTACACTAAAACGTTATCTTACACTGCTGCTGTCCTCAACTAGTGTATGTAATCCGTGAGGCCTTACACTAAAACGTTATCTTACACTGCTGCTGTCCTCAACTAGTGTATGTAATCCGTGAGGCCTTACACTAAAACGTTATCTTACACTGCTGCTGTCCTCCACTAGTGTATGTAATCCGTGAGGCCTCACACTACACCGTTATCTTACACTGCTGCTGTCCTCCACTAGTGTATGTAATCCGTGAGGCCTTACACTAAAACGTTATCTTACACTGCTGCTGTCCTCAACTAGTGTATGTAATCCATGAGGCCTCACACTACACCGTTATCTTACAATGCTGCTGTCCTCCACTAGTGTATGTAATCCGTGAGGCCTTACACTAAAACGTTATCTTACACTGCTGCTGTCCTCAACTAGTGTATGTAATCCGTGAGGCCTTACACTAAAACGTTATCTTACACTGCTGCTGTCCTCAACTAGTGTATGTAATCCATGAGGCCTCACACTACACCGTTATCTTACACTGCTGCTGTCCTCAACTAGTGTATTTATCTGTGTGGGCCTTACACGACACCGTTATCTTACATTTTGTTTTTTTGGATTAAACTTAGGTAATTTGTATTGCTTTAAGTATACCTAATAAAATTGATTAGCTGCAATGTCCTGATTAAGTTATGTGTAGGCATTATACTGCACTGTTAATATATACAGTCATGTGAAAAAATTAGGACACCCTTTGAAAGCATGTGGTTTTTTGTAACATTTTTAATAAATGGTTATTTCATCTCCGTTTCAACAATACAGAGAGATTAAAGTAATCCAACTAAACAAAGAAAACTGAAGAAAAGTCTTTTCAAGATCTTCTGTAAATGTCATTCTACAAAAATGCCTATTCTAACTGAGGAAAAAGATAGGACACCCTCACATGTATTCCCTCTTAAATTGGCTCAGATCTCACACAGGTATATCACACCAGGTGCACATAATTAGTAGATCGTTACTCTGCATGTTGAATGAGGCTTGCCCTATTTAAACCTCAGACATTTAGTTTGGTGTGCTCCTGACAGTTGAAGTGAGAGTGAGCACCATGGTGAGAGCAAAAGAGCTGTCAGAGGACTTCAGAAAAAGATTGTAGCAGCCTATGAGTCTGGGAAGGGATTTAAAAGATCTCAAAAGATTTTGAAATCAGCCATTCCACTGTCCGGAAGATAGTCTACAAGTGGAGGGCTTTCAAAACAACTGCCAACATGCCCAGGACTGGTCGCCCCAGCAAGTTCACCCCAAGAGCAGACCGCAAGATGCTAAAAGAGGTCTCCAAAAACCCTAAAGTGTCATCTCGAGAACTACAGCAGGCTCTGGCTACTGTTGATGTAGAAGTACATGCCTCTACAATCAGAAAGAGACTGTACAAGTTTAACTTGCATGGGAGGTGTGCAAGGAGGAAACCTTTGCTTTCCAAGAGAAACATTGAGGCCAGACTGACATTTGCCAGAGATAAAGTTGACAAAGACCAGGACTTCTGGAATAATGTTCTTTGGACAGATGAGTCCAAAATTGAATTATTTGGACACAACAGCAGAGGACATGTTTGGCGTAAACCAAACACAGCATTCCAAGAAAAGAACCTCATACCAACTGTGAAGCATGGAGGTGGAAGTGTCATGGTTTGGGGCTGCTTTGCTGCAGCAGGACCTGGTCAGCTCACCATCATAGAATCCACGATGAATTCTACTGTGTATCAGAAGGTGCTTGAAGAACATGTGAGACCATCAGTTAGAAAATTAAAGCTGAAGCGGAACTGGACCATGCAACATGACAATGACCCCAAAACATACTAGTAAATCAACCAAAGATTGGCTGAAAAAGAAGAAATGGAGAGTCCTGGAATGGCCAAGTCAGAGTCCAGATTTGAATCCCATTGAGATGCTGTGGGGTGACTTGAAAAGGGCTGTACGTGCAAGAAACCCCTCAAACATCTCACAGCTGAAAAAGTTCTGCATTGAGGAGTGGGGTAAAATTTCCTCAGACCGATGTCGAAGACTGGTAGATGGCTACAAGAACCGTCTCACTGCAGTTATTTCAGCCAAAGGAGGTAACACTCGCTATTAGGGGCAAGGGTGTCCTATCTTTTTCCTCAGTTAGAATAGGCATTTTTGTAGAATGACATTTACAGAAGATCTTGAAAAGACTTTTCTTCAGTTTTCTTTGTTTAGTCGGATTACTTTAATCTCTCTGTATTGTTGAAACGGAGATGAAATAACCATTTATTAAAAATGTTACAAAAAACCACATGCTTTCAAAGGGTGTCCTAATTTTTTCACATGACTGTATATGACATTACACTTTCTGACTGGACTCTGCATAATTCACAAACTGGACTAAATCTTGCTTAATTCAAAGTTATATAGTACATACTTTAACAAAAGAACAGAAACTTTGAATTTGGAATCAAAAAAATATTTTAATCAGACTATGCTCTATCTGATTTTTTTTTTTTTTTAATTAGAAATATATATATGTAAAACAAAATAACAATCCCCTCCCAGCCCCAACATATAAAATGAATAAAACAAAGAAGCTAACGGTGCTTCTTTAATTGTTCCAATTGGTCCAGGACCTCGCGCAGATCCCGCTGGTTCTGCCTCTCCAGGAGCCGGTGCCTCTTCTCCAATTTTTGCATTTGGAGGCGGAAAGCCTCGCTTTTTTTTTTTTTGGTCTTTTATGACCCCTTTTATTTTTTTAATTAGATTATTTATCCCTATGGTGAAAGATAAAAATAGAGATAATCAGTCACAGTTGTAGGCATTGATGGAATTCAGTTTTGTAGTATTGTTAGTGTTAATAGTTAACTGTTTAAATGTATGAAATATGATTTATTCCAAAAGATTATATATATTTTTTTTTATTAGGTTATACTTTTATTCAGTTAAATTTGTGATTACGGTTAGTGTGAACAGTGTATTTGTATATATTATATCAATTATTTTTGTAGTATGGCTAGTATTTCCTTTTTTGTTAATTGTAAATATTTTAAGTATACTTTATGTTAAAAAATTAAATAATTTATATTAATTTATTTTGTTTATTAGCGTTTAAATGATTACTAGGGTTAGTGTTAATATAGTCTAGGTATGTAAGATAGCATTTAGTTATATAGTATGGCTAGTGTTTCCATTTTAACTTGTAAATAGATTTTTATATAGTGTTCAATAGAATTATATATTTTGAAGATTTTTGAGACTAGATTAGTGTTAAAATAATTTTATTTAGGCTTATTGTGTACGTATGTTAACATTTAGTTTTGTAATATGGCTAGCGTTTCCAGTATTACTTGTAAATAGTTGATAAAACAATAGTTTAAAAATTTATATATTTCATGAATTGTTTAGAGTTTACCATATAATTTTTCAGTTTACTGTTAAGTTGTTGTTTGTATATATGTTGCTATTACATTAATATTATTGACTGTTTAGTGTGTGTACCTGGACTCTGGCTACACTTTAATTCTATTTTGTGTGTCCTGACCGCCATCAAGGCTTTTTTTTATTTGTTTAAATGTGTACTGTAATATGTATTGGTTTTCTGTTCCTTTTTCCCTACCCTGTTTTCCTTTGCCATTCATTACCTCGGTCACCTCGGCCGGAGGTATTGCGGCAGCCGTCGGTGAGGTGTGGGGTTGAGAGGGACCGCCTTCCTCCTCCACCTCCACATGTTCGGCGACATCTGGCGGAGCAGTGTCGCTCGTCTCCATCGCGGTGGGGGGGCCTGCCTCCTCTTCCTCCTCCTCAGAGACCTCCACCACGTGGATATCCCGGTGCGCAGGTGTTGAGCGCACTGTTGGAACAGGCTGGCCTATAATTACACATTGTTAATGATTTAGACAGGAAAATCAACGAATATAACTAAACAATTTAACCATTAATCTGTATCTTATGCGGTTGATATATTTTTTTTTTTTATTAAAGTCCTTTAATATTAAGTCAAATGTTGATGATTGGAGAGACATCTATGTCTCTTGGGTTAGCCATGTTAACCTTGTTAAAATTATCAGCCTCCCTGGAGTTATGTATTTTTTGACAGGGAATCCCTATGTCGATACCCAGAAGCTTTTTTTATTGCAATTAACAGGGAAATTATCTCCTTGGTATGGAAAGGGGGATAGAAAGGTCTATCTTATGACATATTAACAACTACAAGGACAAAATTCAGGGGCGGACTTGGTCTTCACCAAAATTTATGGTGGAAACCTGATCAATAAGCATAATAATCAGAGACCATACAATAACATAATTTTATGTGAAATTAGTTACGATTATTCAAAAAAAAACTGTACACAAGGAAATATATATATATTTTTTAAATAATGCCTTGGGTACATCGTTTATTATTAGGGTAGTAGAACGTCTTTTAGCTAGTTTTATAGTAAGGGTAGGGTTTCCAGTATTACTTGTAAATAGTTTCAAAAAATAATACTTAAAATACATTCTATATTTCATCTATAGCTTAGCGTATGGTATAGTTTAATTTATAATTTTTCAGTTTAATGTGAAGTTGTTCTTTGTATATATGTTGCTATTACTTTAACCCCTTAAGGACGAAGGGCGTACATGTACGCCCTTCGTCCGCACTTTAAAGATGGCGCCCGCACGGAGCGGGCGCATGAGCTGCGGGTAAACGCTTGATTCATCAAGCTGACACCCACAGCTCATGTCCGCGACCGGCAGCGATGCCGATCGCGGACATTTAACCCCTAAGATGCCGTGGTCAATCCTGACCACGGCATCTGATCGCGCAAAAACCGAAAGTTTCACTCGGTTTGCTCGGCTCCCTGATGGCCACAAGGGGAGCCGAGCATGCATGTAGTACCCTAGGTTTCTGTGAATGAAACCTAGGTTACTACACAGTATTCCTATGGAGCCTATGACTGTAATAGGCTCCATAGGAAAATACGATTTTCTCATATATTCCAATGCTATTGCATTGGAATATATGAGAATAGCAATCTGATGATTGCATCTTATAGTTCCCTATGGGAACTATAAGAAAGTGGTAAAAAAAAAAAAAAAAGTTTAAAAATAAAAATTAAATAAAAAAATTATAAAAATTCAAATCACCCCCTTTCCCCAAAATGAAAATAAAATAAATAAAAAATAAAAAATTACACATAATGGGTGTCGCAATGTGCAAAAACACCCATACTATAATAATATTAAAAATATTCACCATACGGTAAACATAAAAACGGAAAGAAAGCGTCCAAATGGCTAATTCGCCATTTTTGGACGCTTCATTTCCTAAAAAAATGAATAAAAAGTGATCAAAACATCATACGCACCCCATAATGGTATCAATTAAAAGTTCAGATTGCCCCGCAAAAATGAGCCCCTACACTGCTCCGTACGCATAATTACAAAAAAGTTATAGGGGTCAAAACATGGCGACAAAAAAATAAAATAAAAAATTCCCACTTTAAATTTTTTTCACTATCAAAACGCAAGAAAAACTATACATATTAGGTATTGCCGGATTCGTACTGACCTGAAGAATAAAATTAACCAGTCAGTTTTATCGCAAATCGAACGTTGTAATTTAAAAACCCGTAAAACTGTGGTGAAATTGCTTTTTTTTTTGCAATTTTACCCCATTTGGAATTTTTTTCCCGTTTCCCACTACATCACATGCAAAAATAAATGGTAGCGTTAAAAAGTACAACTTGTCCCGCAAAAAATAAGCCGTCATATGGCTATGTGAGCGGAAATATAAAAATGTTATGGCTTTTGGAAGGCAGGGAGCGCAAAACAAAAACGCAAAAATCCCAAAACCCCCGGTCCTTAAGGCGTTAATGTTATTTCCTATGTTGATACCAAGATTTTTTTTTTTTTTTGCAATTAAACAGGAATTTCTCTCCTTGGTATGGAAAGGGGGACCACAATAATGCCTTTTGTACATCGCTTATAATTAATTTTAGTGTGAATAACGTCTTTGTATATATGATAGCTGTATTTTGGATTAAACGTAACTTTATGTGATAATAAGACAAGGGTATGAATAATTCTAGATATCACTGTACATTACATTATTTCTCATCCACATTGTGTAATGTTACAGTAAGCATCTTACCGGGGCAGACTCTTTCAGATATTTCTCTGACGAATTCTGGGTCTCGCCTTTTTAGGTCCGACCACCTCTTTACTATTGCACTTTCAGAGTGCTCGCGGGCGAATTTTTCTCTCAGCATTTGTTGTATGCTGCGAACTATTTCTTTTTTGAGGCATGCCGCGGGTACGGTCATACCCCTTCTTTACCATTCTCTGCAAGATAAAAGATACAAGCATATAATATACACTCACCTAAAGAATTGTTAGGAACACCTGTTCTATTTCTCATTAATGCAATTATCTAGTCACCAATCACATGGCAGCTGCTTCAATGCATTGAGGGTTGTGTCCTGGTCAAGACAATCTCCTGAACTCCAAACTGAATGTCAGAATGGGAAAGAAAGGTGATTTAAGCAACTTTGAGCGTGGCATGGTTGTTGGTGCCAGACGGGCTGGTCTGAGTATTTCACAATCTGCTCAGTTACTGGGATTTTCACGCACAACCATTTCTAGGGTTTACAAAGAATGGTGTGAAAAGGGAAAAACATCCAGTATGCGGAGTCCTGTGGGCGAAAATGCCTTGTTGATGCTAGAGGTCAGAGGAGAATGGGCCGACTGATTCACGCTGATAGAAGAGCAACGTTGTCTGAAATAACCACTCGTTACAGCCGAGGTATGCAGCAAAGCATTTGTGAAGCCACAACACGAACAACCTTGAGGCGGATGGACTACAACAGCAGAAGACCCCACCGGGTACCACTCATCACCACTACTAATAGGAAAAAGAGGCTACAATTTGCATGAGGTCACCGATACTGGACTTTTGAAGACTAGAAAAAATGTTGCCTGATCTGATGATTAGGAGACATTCAAATGGTAGAGTCCGAATTTGGCGTAAACAGAATGAGAACATGTCTCCATCATGCCTTGTTACCACTGTGCAGGCTGGTGGTGGTGGTGCAATGGTGTGGGGGAGGTTTTCTGGGCACACTTTAGGCCCCTTAGTGCCAATTGGGCATCGTTTAAATGCCACGGGCTACCTGAGCATTGTTTATGACCATGTCCATCCCTTCATGACCTCCATGTACCCATCCTCTGATGGCTACTTCCAGCACGATAATGCACCGTGTCACAAAGCTCGAATCATTTCAAATTGGTTTCTTGAACATGACAATGAGTTCACTGAACTAAAATGGTCCCCAAAGTCACCAGATCTCAACCCAATAGAGTATCTTTGGGATGTGGTGGAACGGGAGCTTCATGCCCAGTATTGGTGCGTTATATAGTGCCTAGAATATTGTACCCGTCTATTAAGTGATGGTACTTTATGGGGTGTACAGCTGGTTCGCCTCCCCGTGGTGCACCCTGGGTAATGCTAAATGAACCAGCAAATACTGGCGATCTGCCGAAAAAGATTTTGACAGACAGACAATATAAACTCGGATCTATAGATTACCCGTGTTTGCGGTTAACCGCCTCCCGACCGGCGGACGCATAATCGCGTCCTGCCGGGCGGGAGGTTTTTCCTCCTGGAAGCGCCGGCGCGTCCTCTCGCTAGAGGCGAGAAGACGCGCCGGCCGCCTGCGCGGTGCGCAGCTGTAATCGCCGCAGGAGAAATTAATCTGCAGCCTGCTAGCAATGATCGGTCGCTGGCAGGCTGCAGATTGTTAAAAACGCATATCAGACGCTGTTCTGTGAACGCCTGTTCTCCTACATCCTCCTCTGGTAGTCCCTTTGCTTGGGACCACCAGAGGAAAATGAAAGTATGTGCACCAATCACCACACAAGAGCCCCCACCCCACCCCTCTGTCACTGATTAACCCCTGATCACCCATGTCACCCCCTGATCACCCCGTCACCCCCTTGTCACTGATCACCCCCTTTAGGCTCACTCAGACGAACGTATGTGTTTTGCGGATCTGCGGATCCGCAAAACACGGACACCGGCAATGTGCTTTCCGCATTTTGCGGATCCGCACATTGCCAGAACTATATAGAAAATGCCTTTTCTTGTCCGCAATTGCGGACAAGTATAGGACATGTTCTACATTTTTGCGGATACGGAAATGCGGATCCGCAATTCCGGATCTGAGCAGGACAAAGCCTGTCCCCATGGAATTGAATGTATCCACCATTCCGTTCCGCAAAATTTTGCGGAACATAATTGCGGATGTGTGATTGAGGCCTAAGGGTCCCTTAGCGATCACAGTTTTACAGCTTTCCGCTCTTTTTTTTTTTTGCACATTTTTAGAGATTTTTCATCCACATTGATCACCACCAAATGAAAGCTGTATTAGTGAGAAGAAAAGGGGGTAAAATTCATTTGGGTGGTAATTTGTATGACGGAGCAATAAACGGTGAAAGTAGCGTAGTGCGGAATTCTAAAAAGTGGTCTGGTCATAAAGGGGGATTAAGCTAGGGGGGCTGAGGGGGTTAAGTGGTATATAGTGTTTCGAACTATATGTGTGGTGTTTATTGTGTGGATGGATGTACAGTATGCATGTAATTAATTACTTGTCAGCTTTATATACATAAAATCCAAGCCACAAAAAAAAAAATCACCACAAAAATCAAGACATAAAAAAAAAAATAATAATAATTATGCGATGCGAAAAAATTTTAACATAATCGCATAAAATCGCATACGCGCCTATAAAAGGTTTTAATATGCATTCACATTAAGAACAAGACTAAAAGTTGATACTTACAGTTATAAGCAGTTTTTCTTCGCGATCGCTAAATGTGCGGCCCACCATCTTCTTACTGTCTGCAACTCTGCCAGCCAACTGCGTCGTATACAAAGACGTCATGTCCGCCGGTCGCGTCATTCAAATTAATATTGATCGCAATGCGCATGCGCAATATTAGCGATTATTTAATACATGGTAAATAAAGATTGAAAAGCAGATAACATGTAGATACTAGATGGTATATTTTATTACACTAGGTAAAAATGATGTAATCGATTTTGTACGAATACTGCCTTTGCCTGCCAGTAACAATGATCTTGCGCAATATGCGCATGATCATACGCATTATGCGATTTTATTGAAAAAAGATGGCGATTAAATGATGACGAATAGGAATATTCGAATTTGCGAATATTTTACGAAATATTCGCGAAATATCGCAAATTCGAATATGGGCATATTCGATCATCACTAGTCATATTTAGCACTTTCAGGCCAGTCTGTTAGAAGTGCCTCAGAGGGAGGTTTTTTGCAACAGCACAGGCCAGGTACAAATGTGGCCAGCCAGGGCCCACTACTGGAGGACGAGTAGGAGGTGGAGGAAGATGAGGATGAAGCAGGTTCACAGCGGGGTGGCACCCAACACAGCTCAGGCCCATCACTGGTTTGTGCCTGGGGGGATACGGAGGACGATGACGATACGCCTCCCACAGAGGACAGATTGTTCTTACCTCTGGGAAGCCTGGCACACATGAGCGACTACATGCTGCAGTGCCTGCGCAACGACAGCAGAGTTGCCCGCATTTTAACATGTGCGGACTACTGGGTTTGCACCCTGCTGGATCCCTGGTACAAAGACAATGTGCCCAACTTACTTCCTGCACTGGAGTGTGATAGGAAGATGTGCGAGTACAAGCGCACGCTGGTAGACACGCTCCTGAGATCATTCCCAAATGTCACAGGGGAACAGGTGGAAGCCGAAGGCGAAGGCAGAGGAGGAGCGAGAGGTCGCCAACACAGCTGTGTCACGGCCAGCTCCTCTGAGGGCAGAGTTAGCATGGCTGAAATGTGGAAAAGTTTTGTCTCCACGCCACAGCTAACTGCACCACCACCTGATACGGAACATGTTAGCAGGTGGCAGCATTTCACTAACATGGTTGAACAGTACGTCTGCACACCCCTCCACGTACTGACTGATGGTTCGGTCCCATTCAACTTCTGGGTCTCCAAATTGTCCATGTGGCCAGAGTTAGCATTTTATGCCTTGGAGGTGCTGGCCTGCCCAGCGGCCAGCGTTTTGTCTGAACGTGTATTCAGCATGGCAGGGGGTGTCATTACTGACAAACGCAGCCGCCTGTCCACAGCCAATGTGGACAAGCTGACGTTCATAAAAATGAACCAGGCATGGATCCCACAGGACCTGTCCCTCCCTTGTGCAGAATAGACATTTATAACTGCCTCCCCCCTCAACCATGTATTCTTGTACTCCGAGGCACTTCTTTATTGAATCCTCATTTTTTTTAACTTTACCATTATCTTGCAGTGCAACCCAAAGTTGAATGAACCAAAGGATATATTTTGTTCTGGGGGGAAATTCAATTGCCAAAGTAGCAATACCGTAAATCAGTGTTTTCAGCTGTGGCTGGCCAAGTTTAATAGTGTCCTGCAAAGGATAGATAATTTTCTGGGGTGAAATTCAATTGCCAAAGTAGCAATACCGTAAATCAGTGTTTTCAGCTGTGGCTGGCCAAGTTTAATAGTGTCCTACAAAGGATAAATTTTGTTCGGGGGTGAAATTCAATTGCCAATATAGCAATACCGTAAATCTGGTGTCCCAGCAGTAGCTGGCCAAGTTTAATAGTGTCCGGCAACGGATATATTTTGTTCTGGGGTGAAATTCAATTGCCAATATAGCAATACCGTAAATCTGGTGTCCCAGCAGTGGCTGGCCAAGTTTAATAGTGTCCTGCAAAGGATAGATATGTTTCTGGGGTGAAATTAAATTGCCAAAATAGCAATACCATAAATCAGTGGTTTCAGTTGTGGCTGGCCAAGTTTATTGGTGCCCGGCAAAGGATATACTTTGTTCTGGGGTGTAATTCAATTGTCAAAATAGCAATACCATAAATCAGTGTTTTCAGCTGTGGCTGGCCAAGTTTAATAGTGTCCTGCAAAGGATAGATAATTTTCTGGGGTGAAATTCAATTGCCAAAGTAGCAATACCGTAAATCAGTGTTTTCAGCTGTGGCTGGCCAAGTTTAATAGTGTCCTACAAAGGATAAATTTTGTTCGGGGGTGAAATTCAATTGCCAATATAGCAATACCGTAAATCTGGTGTCCCAGCAGTGGCTGGCCAAGTTTAATAGTGTCCGGCAAAGGATATATTTTGTTCTGGGGTGAAATTCAATTGCCAAAATAGCAATACTGTAAATCAGTGGTTTCAGCTGTGGCTGGCCAAGTTAAATAGTGGACGGCAAAGGATATGTTTTGTTCTCGGGTGAAATTCAATTGCCAAAATAGCAATACCGTAAATCTGGTGTCCCAGCAGGGGCTGGCCAAGTTTAATAGTGTCCGGCAAAGGATATATTTTGTTCTGGGGTGAAATTCAATTGCCAAAATAGCAATACCGTAAATCTAGTGTTTCAGCTGTGGCTGGCCAAGTTTAATAGTGTCCTGACAAAGGATATATTTTGTTCTGGGGTGAAATTCAATTGCCAAAGTAGCAATACCGTAAATCAGTGGTTTCAGCTGTGGCTGGCCAAGTTTAATAGTGTCCTGCAAAGGATATATTTTGTTCTGGGGTGAAATTCAATTGCCAAAATAGCAATACCATAAATCTGGTGTCCCAGCAGTGGCTGGCCAAGTTTAATAGTGTCCGGCAAAGGATAGATGATTTTCTGGGGTGAAATTCAGTTGCCAAAATAGCAATACCATAAATCAGTGGTTTCAGCTGTGGCTGGCCAAGTTTAATAGTGTCCGGCAAAGGATATATATTTGTTCTGGGGTGAAATTCAATTGCCAAAATAGCAATACCATAAATCAGTGGTTTCCAGCTGTGGCTGGACAAGTTTAATAGTGTCCGGCAAAGGATATATTTTGTTCTGAGGTGAAATTCAATTGCCAATATAGCAATACCGTAAATCTGGTGTCCCAGCAGTAGCTGGCCAAGTTTAATAGTGTCCGGCAACGGATATATTTTGTTCTGGGGTGAAATTCAATTGCCAATATAGCAATACCAGTAAATCTGGTGGTCTCAGCAGTGGCTGGCCAAGTTTAATAGTGTCCTGCAAAGGATAGATATGTTTCTGGGGTGAAATTAAATTGCCAAAATAGCAATACCATAAATCAGTGGTTTCAGTTGTGGCTGGCCAAGTTTATTGGTGCCCGGCAAAGGATATACTTTGTTCTGGGGTGTAATTCAATTGTCAAAATAGCAATACCATAAATCAGTGGTTTCAGCTGTGGCTGGCCAAGTTTAATAGTGTCTGGCAAAGGATATATTTTTTCTGGGGTGAAATTCAATTGCAAAATAGCAATACCGTAAATCTGGTGTTCAGCAGTGGCTGGCCAAGTTTAATAGTGTCCGCAAAGGATAGATATTTTCTGGGGTGAAATTCAATTGCCAAAATAGCAATACCGTAAATCAGTGTTTTCAGCTGTGGCTGGCCAAGTTTAATAGTGTCCGTCAAAGGATATATTTTGTTCTGGGGTGAAATTCAATTGCCAAAATAGCAATACCATAAATCTAGTGGTTCCAGCTAGTGGCTGGCCAAGTTTAATAGTGTCCGGCAAAGGATATATTTTGTTCTGGGGTGAAATTCAATTGCCAAAATAGCAATACCATAAATCAGTGGTTTCAGCTGTGGCTGGCCAAGTTTAATAGTGTACGGCAAAGGATATATTTTGTTCTAGGGTGAAATTCAATTGCCAAAATAGCAATACCATAAATCTGGTGTCCCAGCAGTGGCTGGCCAAGTTTAATAGTGTCCGGCAAAGGATATATTTTGTTCTGGTGGGAAATTCAATTGCCAAAGTAGCAATATCGTAAATTAGTGTTTTCTGCTGTAGCTGGCCAAGTTTATTAGTGTCCTGAAAAGGATATATTTTGTTCTGGGGTGAAATTCAATTGCCAAAGTAGCAATACCAGTAAATCAGTGTTTTCAGCTGTGGCTGGCCAAGTTTATTAGTGTCCTGCAAAGGATATATTTTGTTCTAGGGTGAAATTCAATTGCCAATATAGCAATACCATAAATCTGGTGTCCCAGCAGAGGCTGGCCAAGTTTAATAGTGTCCTGCAAAGGATAGATGATTTTCTGGGGTGAAATTCAGTTGCCAAAGTAGCAATACCGTAAATCAGTGGTTTCAGCTGTGGCTGGCCAAGTTTAATAGTGTCCGGCAAAGGATATTTTTGTTCTGGGGTGAAATTCAATTGCCAAAAAGCAATACCATAAATCAGTGGTTTCAGTTGTGGCTGGACAAGTTTATTGGTGCCCGGCAAAGGATATATTTTATTCGGGGTGAAATTCAATTGCCAATATAGCAATACCGTAAATCTGGTGTCCCAGCAGTAGCTGGCCAAGTTTAATAGTGTCCGGCAACGGATATATTTTGTTCTGGGGTGAAATTCAATTGCCAATATAGCAATACCGTAAATCTGGTGTCCCAGCAGTGGCTGGCCAAGTTTAATAGTGTCCTGCAAAGGATAGATATGTTTCTGGGGTGAAATTAAATTGCCAAAATAGCAATACCATAAATCAGTGGTTTCAGTTGTGGCTGGCCAAGTTTATTGGTGCCCGGCAAAGGATATACTTTGTTCTGGGGTGTAATTCAATTGTCAAAATAGCAATACCATAAATCAGTGGTTTCAGCTTTGGCTGGCCAAGTTTAATAGTGTCTGGCAAAGGATATATTTTGTTCTGGGGTGAAATTCAATTGCCAAAATAGCAATACCATAAAGCTGGTGTCCCAGCAGTGGCTGGCCAAGTTTAATTGTGTCCTGCAAAGGATAGATAATTTTCTGGGGTGAAATTCAATTGCCAAATTAGCAATACCGTAAATCAGTGGTTTCAGCTGTGGCTGGCCAAGTTTAATAGTGTCCGGCAAAGGATATTTTTGTTCTGGGGTGAAATTCAATTGCCAAAATAGCAATACCATAAATCAGTGGTTTCAGTTATGGCTGGACAAGTTTATTGGTGCCCGGCAAAGGATATATTTTGTTCGGGGTGAAATTCAATTGCCAATATAGCAATACCGTAAATCTGGTGTCCTAGCAGTAGCTGGCCAAGTTTAATAGTGTCCGGTAACGGATATATTTTGTTCTATGGTGAAATTCAATTGCCAATATAGCAATACCGTAAATCTGGTGTCCCAGCAGTGGCTGGCCAAGTTTAATAGTGTCCAGCAAAGGATATATTTTATTCTGGGGTGAAATTCAATTGCCAATATAGCAATACCATAAATCAGTGGTTTCAGCTGTGGCTGGCCAATTTTAATAGTGTCCTGCAAAGGATATATTTTGTTCTGGGGTGAAATTCAATTGCCAAAATAGCAATACCAGTAAATCAGTGGTTTCAGCTGTGGCTGGCCAAGTTTAACAGTGGACGGCAAAGGATATATTTTGTTCTCGGGTGAAATTCAATTGCCAATATAGCAATACCGTAAATCTGGTGTCCCAGCAGTGGCTGGCCAAGTTTAATAGTGTCCGGCAAAGGATATATTTTGTTCTGGGGTGAAATTCAATTGCCAAAATAGCAATACTGTAAATCAGTGGTTTCAGCTGTGGCTGGCCAAGTTAAATAGTGGACGGCAAAGGATATGTTTTGTTCTCGGGTGAAATTCAATTGCCAAAATAGCAATACCGTAAATCTGGTGTCCCAGCAGGGGCTGGCCAAGTTTAATAGTGTCCGGCAAAGGATATATTTTGTTCTGGTGGGAAATTCAATTGCCAAAGTAGCAATATCGTAAATTAGTGTTTTCTGCTGTAGCTGGCCAAGTTTATTAGTGTCCTGAAAAGGATATATTTTGTTCTGGGGTGAAATTCAATTGCCAAAGTAGCAATACCGTAAATCAGTGTTTTCAGCTGTGGCTGGCCAAGTTTATTAGTGTCCTGCAAAGAATATATTTTGTTCTAGGGTGAAATTCAATTGCCAATATAGCAATACCATAAATCTGGTGTCCCAGCAGAGGCTGGCCAAGTTTAATAGTGTCCTGCAAAGGATAGATGATTTTCTGGGGTGAAATTCAGTTGCCAAAGTAGCAATACCGTAAATCAGTGGTTTCAGCTGTGGCTGGCCAAGTTTAATAGTGTCCGGCAAAGGATATTTTTTGTTCTGGGGTGAAATTCAATTGCCAAAAAGCAATACCATAAATCAGTGGTTTCAGTTGTGGCTGGACAAGTTTATTGGTGCCCGGCAAAGGATATATTTTATTCGGGGTGAAATTCAATTGCCAAGATAGCAATACCGTAAATCTGGTGTCCCAGCAGTAGCTGGCCAAGTTTAATAGTGTCCGGCAACGGATATATTTTGTTCTGGGGTGAAATTCAATTGCCAATATAGCAATACCGTAAATCTGGTGTCCCAGCAGTGGCTGGCCAAGTTTAATAGTGTCCTGCAAAGGATAGATATGTTTCTGGGGTGAAATTAAATTGCCAAAATAGCAATACCATAAATCAGTGGTTTCAGTTGTGGCTGGCCAAGTTTATTGGTGCCCGGCAAAGGATATACTTTGTTCTGGGGTGTAATTCAATTGTCAAAATAGCAATACCATAAATCAGTGGTTTCAGCTTTGGCTGGCCAAGTTTAATAGTGTCTGGCAAAGGATATATTTTGTTCTGGGGTGAAATTCAATTGCCAAAATAGCAATACCATAAAGCTGGTGTCCCAGCAGTGGCTGGCCAAGTTTAATAGTGTCCTGCAAAGGATAGATAATTTTCTGGGGTGAAATTCAATTGCCAAATTAGCAATACCGTAAATCAGTGGTTTCAGCTGTGGCTGGCCAAGTTTAATAGTGTCCGGCAAAGGATATTTTTGTTCTGGGGTGAAATTCAATTGCCAAAATAGCAATACCATAAATCAGTGGTTTCAGTTATGGCTGGACAAGTTTATTGGTGCCCGGCAAAGGATATATTTTGTTCGGGGTGAAATTCAATTGCCAATATAGCAATACCGTAAATCTGGTGTCCTAGCAGTAGCTGGCCAAGTTTAATAGTGTCCGGTAACGGATATATTTTGTTCTATGGTGAAATTCAATTGCCAATATAGCAATACCGTAAATCTGGTGTCCCAGCAGTGGCTGGCCAAGTTTAATAGTGTCCAGCAAAGGATATATTTTATTCTGGGGTGAAATTCAATTGCCAATATAGCAATACCATAAATCAGTGGTTTCAGCTGTGGCTGGCCAATTTTAATAGTGTCCTGCAAAGGATATATTTTGTTCTGGGGTGAAATTCAATTGCCAAAATAGCAATACCGTAAATCAGTGGTTTCAGCTGTGGCTGGCCAAGTTTAACAGTGGACGGCAAAGGATATATTTTGTTCTCGGGTGAAATTCAATTGCCAAAATAGCAATACCGTAAATCTGGTGTCCCAGCAGTGGCTGGCTAAGTTTAATAGTGTCCGGCAAAGGATACATTTTGTTCTGGGTTGAAATTCAATTGCCAAAATAGCAATACCATAAATCAGTGATTTCAGCTGTGGCTGGCTAATTTTAACAGTGTCCGGCAAAGGATATATTTTGTTCTGGGGTGAAATTCAATTGCCAAAATAGTAATACCGTAAATCAGTGGTTTCAGCTGTGGCTGGCCAAGTTTTATAGTGTCCGGCAAAGGATATATTTTGTTCTGGGGTGAAATTCAATTGCCAATATAGCAATACCATAAATCAGTGGTTTCAGCTGTGGCTGGCAAACTTTAATAGTGTCCGTCAAAGGATATATTTTGTTCTGGGGTGAAATTCAATTGCCAAAATAGCAATACCATAAATCAGTGGTTTCAGCTGTGGCTGGCCAAGACTAATAGTTTCCTGCAAAGGATATATTTTGTTCTGGGGTGCAATTCAATTGCCAAAATAGCAATCCCCTAAATCTGGTGTCCCAGCAGTGGCTGGCCAAGTTTAATAGTGTCCTACAATGGAAAGATAATTTTCTGGGGTGAAATTAAATTGCCAAAATAGCAATACCGTAAATCAGTGGTTTCAGCTGTGGCTGGCAAACTTTAATAGTGTCCGTCAAAGGATATATTTTGTTCTGGGGGGAAATTCAATTGCCAAAGTAGGAAAACCGTAAATCAGTGTTTTTAAGGTGTGGCTGGCCAAGTTTAATAGTGTCCTGCAAAGTATATATTTTGTCTGGGGGGAAATTCAATTGCCAAAATAGTAATACCGTAAATCAGTGGTTTTAACTGTGGCTGGCCAAGTTTAATAATGTCCGGCAAAGGATACATTTTGTTCTGGGGTGAAATTCAATTGCCAAAATAGCAATACCGTAAATCTGGTATCCCAGCAGTGGCTGGACAAGTTTAATAGTGTCCGGCAAAGGATATATTTTGTTCTGGGGGGGAATTCAATTGCCAAAATAGCAATACCATAAATCAGTGGTTTCAGCTGTGGCTGGCCAAGTTTAATAGTGTCCTGCAAAGGATATATTTTGTTCTGGGGTAAAATTCAATTGCCAAAATAGCAATACCGTAAATCTGGTGTCCCAGCAGTGGCTGGCCAAGTTTAATAGTGTCCGGCAAAGGATATATTTTGTTCTGGGGGGAAATTAAATTGCCAAAGTAGCAATACCGTAAATCAGTGTTTTCAGTTGTGGCTGGCCAAGTTTAATAGTGTACTGCAAAGTATATATTTTGTTCTGGGGTGAAATTCAATTGCCAAAATAGCAATACCATAAATCAGTGGTTTCAGCTGTGGCTGGCCAAGTTTAATAGTGTCCTGCAAAGGATATATTTTATTCTCGGGTGAAATTCAATTGCCAAAATACCAATACCGTAAATCTGGTTCTCCCAGCAGTGGCTGGCCAAGTTTAATAGTGTCCGGCAAAGAATATATTTTGTTCTGGGGTGAAATTAAATTGCCAAAATAGTAATACCGCAAATCAGTGGTTTCCGCTGTGGCTGGCCAAGATTAATAGTGTCCGGCAAAGGATATATTTTGTTCTGGGGTGAAATTCAATTGCCAAAATAGCAATACCGTAAATCTGGTGTCCCAGCTGTGGCTGGTCAAGTTTAATAGTGTCCGGAAAAGGATATATTTTGTTCAGGGGTGAAATTCAATTGCCAAAATAGCAATACCGTAAATCTGGTGTCCCAGCTGTGGCTGGTCAAGTTTAATAGTGTCCGGAAAAGGATATATTTTGTTCAGGGGTGCAATATAATTGCCAAAATAGTAATCCCGAAATCTGGTGTCCCAGCAGTGGCTGGCCAAGTTTAATAGTGTCCCGCAAAGGATATATTTTGTTCTGGGGGAAATGTAATTGCCAAAGTAGCAATACCGTAAATCAGTGTTTTCAGATGTGGCTGGCCAAGTTTAATAGTGTACTGCAAAGGATATATTTTGTTCTGGGGTGAAATTCAGTTGCCAAAATAGTAATACCATAAATTAGTGGTTTTAGCTGTGGCTGGCCAAGTTTAATAGTGGCCGGCAAAGGATATATTTTGTTCTGGGGTGAAATTCAATTGCCAAAATAGCAATACCATAAATCAGTGGTTTCAGCTGTGGCTGGCTAAGTTTAAAAGTGTCCTGCAAAGGATAGATAATTTTCAGGGGTTAAATTCAATTGCCAAAATAGCAATACCGTAAATCAGTGGTTTCAGCTGTGGCTGGCCAAGTTTAATAGTGTCCTGCAAAGAATATATTTTGTTCTGGGGTGAAATTCAATTGCTGGCAAAGGATATATTTTTTTCTGGGGTGAAATTCAATTGTGAAAACAGCAATACCATAAATCAGCGGTTTCAGCTGTGGCTGGCCAAGTTTAATAGTGTCTGGCAAAGGATATATTTTGTTCTGGGGTGAAATTCAATTGCCAAAATAGCAATACCGTAAATCTGGTGTCCCAGCAGTGGCTGGCCAAGTTTAATAGTGTCCTGCAAAGGATAGATATTTGTCTGGGGTGAAATTCAATTGCCAAAATAGCAATACCATAAATCAGTTGTTTCAGCTGTGGCTGGCCAAGTTTAATAGTGTCCTGCAAAGGATATATTTTGTTCTGGGTTGAAATTCAATTGCCAGCAAAGGATATATTTTTTCTGGGGTGAAATTCAATTGTGAAAACAGCAATAGCATAAATCAGTGGTTTTAGCTGTGGCTGGCCAAGTTTAATAGTGGCCGGCAAAGGATATATTTTGTTTCTGGGGTGAAATTCAATTAACAAAATAGCAATATCATAAATCAGTGGTTTCAGCTGTGCCTGGCTAGGTTTAATAGTGTCCTGCAAAGGATATATTTTGTTCTGGGGTGAAATTCAATTGCCAAAATAGCAGTATCGTATCTGGTGTCCAAGCAGGAATAGATAATTTTCTGGGGTTAAATTCTATTGTCAAAATAGCAATACCGTAAATCAGTGGTTTCAGCTGTGGCTGGCCAAGTTTAATAGTGTCCGGCAAAGGATATATTTTGTTCTGGGGTGAAATTCAATTGCCAAAATAGCAGTACCGTATCTGGTGTCCAAGCAGGAATAGATAATTTTCTGGGGTTAAATTCAATTGTCAAAATAGCAATATGGTAAATCAGTGGTTTCAGCTGTGGCTGGCCAAGTTTAATAGTGGCCGGCAAAGCATATATTTTGTTCTGGGGTGAAATTCAATTGCCAAAATAGCAATACCGTAAATCTGGTGTCCCAGCAGGAATAGATAATTTTCTGGGGTGAAATTCAATTGCCAAAAAAAGAAATACAGTAAATATGTGGTTTCAGCTGTGGCTTGCCAAGTTTAATAGTGTCCTGCAACAAATATATTTTGTTCAGGGGAGCTATTCAATTGCCAAAATAGCAAACCCCTAAATCTGGTGTCCCAGCAGTGCCTGGAAAAGTTTAATAGTGTACGGCAAACGATATATTTTGTTCTGGGGGGAAATTCAATTGCCAAAATAGCAATACCATAAATCAGTTGTTTCAGCTGTGGCTGGCCAAGTTTATAGTGTCCTGCAAAGGATATATTTTGTTCTGGGGTGAAATTCAATTGCCAAAATAGCAATACCATAAATCTGGTGTCCCAGCAGTGGCTGGCCAATTTTATTAGTGTCCGGCAAAGGATATATTTTGTTCTGGGGTGAAAATCAATTGCCAAAATAGCAATAGCTTCCAATTTCTGGATTACCTCCATAGAGTCACGTGTATACGATGGGAGGGCTGTAACGAAGGGGCGAAGTATTGTGTCAACGTAGGTGCTGATCCCATGTGTCAGGCTGTCAATGCTTGACACAATGGCTCTCCCTTTAACCACTTCAGCCCCCCTAGCTTAAACACCCTTAACCACTACAGCCCCCCTAGCTTAAACCCCTTGATGACCAGGCCACTTTTTACAATTCCGCACTATACTACTTTCACCGTTTATTGCTCCGTCATACAAATTATCACCCAAATGAATTTTACCTCCTTTTCTGCTCACTAATACAGCTTTAATTTGGTGGTATTTCATTCTTGCTGACATTTTATCTTTTTTTGATATTTTACTTTTTTTGATGAAATTTTTGCAAAAAAACGACATTTTTCGCTTTCTGTTGTAAAATTTTTCAAATAACACAATATTTCAATTTAAAGTTTTCTCTAAAATTATTGTTTTACATGTCTGCAAAAAAGTAAGTTTCCACACTTTGACTTTCTGAGCACCTGTCCTGTTTCCTGACGTACTACAATGCCCAGACAGTAGAACCACCCCAAAAGTGACCCCATTTCGGAAAGTAGACACCCTAAGGTATTCACTAAGAGGCATAGTGAGTTCATAGAATTTTTTATTTTTTGTCACAAGTTAGCGGAAATGGAATTTTTTTTTTTTTTTCAAAAAATTTCATTTCCGCTAACTTGTGTAAAAAATTAAAAACTTCCATGAACTCACTATGCCCCTCAGCGAATACATTGGGGTATCTACTTTCTAAAATGGGGTCACTTGTGAGGTTTTTCCACTGCCCTGGCGTTTGAGGGTCTCCGCAATCATTACACGTATAGCCAAAATTTGGAGTTTTTGCTATTTTCCTTATATTGAGCATACGGGTAATGAGAATTTTTTTTTTCCGTTCAGCCCCTGGGCTGAAAGAAAAAAATAAATGTCACAGATTTCTTCATTCACATTGATCAAAGTGGATGAAAAAATCTCTAAAAAATGTGCAAAAAAAAAGAGGGGAAAGCTGTAAAGCTGCGATCGCTAAGGGACCCTTAGGCCTCATTCACACGTCTGCAATTCTGTTCCGCAAAATTTTGTGGAACGGAATTATGGATACAGTCAATTCTATGGGGACAGACTTTGTCCTGCCCGGATCCGGAATTGCGGATCCACACTTCCGGATCCGCAAAAATATAGAACATGTCCTATTCTTGTCCGCAATTGCGGACAAGAAAAGGCATTTTCTATATAGCTCTGGCAATGTGCGGATCCGCAAAATGGGAAAAGCAGATTGCCGGTGTCCGTGTTTTGCGAATCCGCGGATCTGTGGATCCGCAAACCACATACGGACGTCTTAATGAGCCTTATAGGGGGTGATCAGTGATGGGGGGGTGACATGGGTGATCAGTGGGGGTGACATGGGTGATCAGGGGTTAATCAGGGGTTAATCAGTGACGGGGGTGGGGGGGTGATTGGTGCACACTTTATTTTTTTTTCCCTATGGTGGTCCCAAGCAAAGGGACCACCAGAGGGGAAGACAGCAGGCATATCAGACGCTGTTCATAAAACAGCGTCTGATATGCATTTTTTTCTAACATACAGCCTGCCACAGCGCAATCCTGCCTACGGCGGTCGGCAAGCAGTTAATGACCAGGCCACTTTTTACAATTCTGCACTACACTACTTTCACCATTTATTGCTCCGTCATGCAACTTACCACCCAAATGTATTTTACCTCCTTTTTTACCTCCTTATCAAAAAAAGTAAAAATGTCAGCAAGAAAGAAATAGCACCAAATGAAAGCTCTATTAGTGAGAAGAAAAGGAGGTAAAATTCATTTGGGTGGTAAGTTGTATGATGGAGCAATAAACGGTGAAAGTAGCGTAGTGCAGAATTGAAAAAAGTGGCCTGGTCTTTGAGGGTGTTTAAGCTAGGGGGCTGATGTGGTTAATTGATTAAGCACATACTTGTGGTCGGATCGGCTATCAGAAAGGTGTACCTAACCTATCTAACCCTATCTACAACAAGCAGTAGAATTGTGCCATAACTGCTGCGGTAGGGCAGCCTAAAGGGGGCCACCCTAATATGAAGTGACTGTAAGATGGTGTGGGTGGGTGAAATCAGCTGAATCGAGCGTCAGCCTCGGCCCACAGGTGCCTATAAATAGCCTAGTTGCCAGCCAGCCTGGGCCCACAGGTGCATATAACTAGCCTTGTAATCAGCCTCCCTCCCACAAATACAGCAAAGGTCTTTGCTTAATACCTAATCTCCTGGATATGCTTATCAAATGGGGTACTTTTCATTAAAATGTCATCCACGTACGTTAAGTTTCCTCTTTCCATGGCATCAGGCATAGCTTTATGTAAAAACACCGCAAATTCATGAAATGAGTTTACAGTTGTGTTCAAAATTATTCAACCCCCACTGAAATTGAGTGTTTTGGCCAGTTTGACATTGATTTTGATCATTTCAGTCATCTTGTTTACAATTAAATCAAAGAGGCACTTGTAAGTCAGACAAATATAACATAACATTTATAATGAAATAACCACAAATGTCTTTTCTGTGCTCACATTATTATCAGTTTTATTCAACCCCCAAGTGACATTTTAGTACTTAGTACAACATCCTTTTCCAGTTATAACAGCTTTTAAACGTGAAGCATAGCTTGACACAAGTGTCTTGCAGCGATCTACGGGTATCTTCGCCCATTCTTCATGGGCAAAAGCCTCCAGTTCAGTCACATTCTTAGGCTTGTGCGCTGCAACTGCTTTCTTTAAGTCCCACCAGAGGTTCTCAATCGGATTTAAGTCTGGTGACTGCGATGTCCACTTCAAAATGTTCCAGCCTTTAATCTGCAACCATGCTCTAGTGGACACCCTAAGGTATTTGCTGATGGGCATAGTGAGTTCATGGACGTTTTTATTTTTTGTCACAAGTTAGCGGAAATTGGATTTTTTTTTTTTTTTTTTTACAACGTCTCATATTCCACTAACTTGTGACAAAAAATAAAATTTTACATGAACTCACCATACCACTCACAGAATACTTTGGGGTGTCTTCTTTCTAAAATGGGATCACTTGTGTGGTATTTTTACTGCCCTGGCATTTTAGGGGCCCCTAAACGTCAGAAGCAGTTTGGAATCCAAATGCGTAAAAATGTCCTGTGAAATCCTAAAGGTACTTATTGGATTTAGGGCCCCTTTGCACATCTTGGCTGCAAAAAATTTCCACACATGTGGTATCGCTGTACTCGTCAGTAGTAGGGCAATGTGTTTTGGGGTGTATTTTTACACATACCCATACTGGGTGTGAAAAATATCTCTGTAAATGACAATTATTTTTTATACACAGTTGATATTTCTCTCACCCAGCATGGGTATATGTAAAAATACACCCCAAAACACATTGTCCTACTTCTCCTTGGTACGGCGATACCACCTGTGTGCCACTTTTTTGCAGCCAAGATGCGCAAAGGGACCCAAATTCCATTGAGTACCTTTTAGGATGGAATTTTTACGCATTTTTCTTCTCACGCTTTAGGGCCCCTAAAATGCCAGGGCAGTATAAATACCCCAAATGTGACCCCATTTTAGAAAGAAGACACCCCAAGATATTCTCTGAGGGGCATGGTGAGTTCATAGAAGATTTTATTTTTATTTTTTTTTGGCACAAGTTCGCAGAATTTGATTTTTTTGTTTTTTCTCACAAAGTCTCCCTTTCCGCTAACTTGTGACAAAAATTCAATCTTTCATGGACTCAATATGCCCCTCAGCGAATACCTTGGGGTGTCTTCTTTCCAAAATGGGGTCACATGTGATGTGTTTGTACTGCCATGGCATTTGAGGGTCTCCGCAATCATTACACGTATGACCAGCATTAGGAGTTTCTGCTATTCTCCTTATATTGAGCATACGGTAATGAGATTTTTTTCCATTCAGCCTCTGGGCTAAAAGAAAAAATGAACGGCACAGATTTCTCCATTCACATCGATCGATGTGGATGAAAAAATCTCTGCCAAAAATATGCAAGAAAAAAGAGGGGCCTGGCGATTGCCAGGACATAGAGGCTCCGCCCAAACATCCATTCCCACTTCAGCTCCTATGTCCTGGCAAGCGTGATTTCTCCATTCACATCGATCAATCGAAGACATCTTTGCCAGATTTTTGATACAAAGTGTTTGCCAAAGCATATGAACTCCAACACCTCTCCTCAGCTCATATGCCTGGGCAAGCGTGCCTGTACTACAGAGGAGAAATCTCATCTTGCAGCGCCGCATACACCGACTTCACGTGTCTTCTGAC
This sequence comes from Bufotes viridis, assembly GCA_033119425.1. Lineage (NCBI taxonomy): Eukaryota > Metazoa > Chordata > Amphibia > Anura > Bufonidae > Bufotes > Bufotes viridis. The sequence goes on along the minus strand of CM065591.1, from coordinate 199,746,330 downwards.
AGCAGCGCAATGCTTCTCTCAGAATTCACATCAGTGCTGCAGCGTTTTCATCGGTTGGTCCGTTGGTCTACCTGGAAAATAAAGGGTGGTTAGGGGGGGAAAAAAACAAAAAGAAGAAAAAACAGGCAGCAGGCTCATAACTTGAACGTTACAAACTTTATAAAACATGAATAAAACCTGAACTTTTAAAACCTGAACTAACTCAAGATATTTTTTTCTTGCTACCTAATTATTATTTTTTTTAACCATTTCACACTTTATTTTCCTAGCAGAAACCTCTCCTTTCCCATGGGACAATGTGTAAAGTGTAAATCACACAGAGATGGTGCGAAGTACATTATGCACTTTATCCCAAGTGAAAGGAGAGGTTTCTACCGTTTCACATATCTGCACAGCAGCACCCCTATGTGTTAGGGTCTCTCAAAACCTAGTATCCTGAAAGACCCTAGAGCCTGAGTGGAAAAAACTACCTGTGTCGTGCTATCCCTATGTCCCTAAGTGTACCTGAGTGTGGCACTTCCGTAAACACTCCCCTAGGCATAGGGCAGGGTGGTCAGGACAGTCAGGACAGAAATAGCGGGTGTCATGCCTTATTCCACTTCTGCTACAGACACGACATTTTTTTCGGGGTGGCGGTTGGGTTGGGGTACCGGTAACGACACTGGGGAAGTGTCACTCGTGTAGACGGCTCACTACACTGGTGGTTGGGGCCACGGAACCTCCTGGATACATTATATAGAGCCAATTGAATTAAATATACAGGCACCTTCTTATACCAGCGTCTGGTGCGTCGGGAAATCAAATACGGGGCTAACATCTGGTCATTGAAGTCCACCCCTCCCATGTGGAAGTTATAATTGTGGACTGAGAGGGGCTTTTCAATGACACTGGTTGCCTATTTAATTTGGATTGTCGTGTCAGCGTGAATGGAGGAGAGCATGTAAACGTCACGCTTGTCTCTCCATTTCACCGCGAGCAGTTCTTCGTTACACAATGCAGCCCTCTCCCCCTTTGCAAGACGGGTGGTAACGAGCCGTTGGGGGAAGCCCCGGCGACTAGATCGCACGGTGCCACAGCAGCCAATCTGTTTTAGGAACAAATGCCTGAAGAGGGCCACACTTGTGTAAAAAATTTTCACATAAAGATGGTACCCCTTGCCGAATAAGGGTGACATTAAGTCCCAGACTGTCTTCCCACTGCTCCCTAGGTAGTCAGGGCAACCGACCGGCTCCAGGGTCTGATCTTTACCTTCATAGATCCGAAATTTGTGTGTATAGCCTGTGGCCCTTTCACAGAGCTTATACAATTTGACCCCATACCCATACATGCTTGGGATGTACTGTTTGAAGCCAAGGCGCCTGGTGAAATGTACTAGGGACTCGTCTACGCAGATGTTTTGTGCAGGGGTATACAAATCTGCAAATTTCTGATTGAAGTGGTCTATGAGGGGCCGAATTTTATGGAGCCGATTAAAAGCTGGGTGGCCTCTGGGACGGGAGGTGGTGTTGTCGCTAAAGTGCAGGAAATGCAGGATGGTCTCAAAACGTGTCCTGGACATGGCAGCAGAGAACATGGGCATGTGATGAATTGGGTTCGTGGAACAATATGACCGAAATTCATGCTTTTTTGTAAGGCCCATGTTGAGGAGAAGGCCCAGAAAAGTTCTAAATTCGGAAACTTGGACTGCTTTCCACCAGAAAGGCTGGGCATAGAAGCTTTCCAGGTTGGCGGTTATAAATTGAGTGGCATACCGATTTGTTTCTGCCACGACTAAGTCATAGAGCTCCGCAGTGAAGAACAGCTCAAAAACCCCAGCGCCGATCTGATCTGAGCTGTTTCCACCGAACTCCTGACTGAGCGGTGAAAGGGGAACTAATGGTGCGGCTGAAGATGGGGGCTGACAATCAGGATTTGTCAGCACCTCAGGGACTCTGGGGGCTCTATGGGCCTGTCTGCGCGGTGGCTGCGACGGGGAAATTACTGCACGTGCCACCGTATCAGCTTCAACTGCCCTTCTGGTGCTTGCCACTTCACCATGTTGTACGGCAGTGCTGGTAGAAGGTCCAGGATGGGCTGCGCTGCTGGTGTATGCCTCACCACGTAATCCGGCAGCGCCAGCCCCACTCTGCTGCCCTTGAAACGGATCCTGCGCTACCTGCGGTCTAGCGACACGGGGCCAGGTACACCTGGTGGTATCAGGGACCTTAACCTCCTCGTCCGAACTTTGGGTCAGACTGCCACTGCTTTCTACAGGTTCATATTCTGACCCGCTAGATTCGTCAGATGAGGGTTCCCATTCCTCATCCGACTGGGTCAGAATCCTGTAGGCCTCTTCAGGAGAATACCCCTTATTTGACATTTGGACGACTAAATTTAGGGGGTATTCCCTGAGACTACCCAAGAAAAAAAGCAAGCCTGTCTTACAAATGGGAGGCTAGCGAAGTACAAGAAGCTGCTGCTATTGATAAAAAATATCAAAACTGATTTTTTTTTTATCGCCGCAGCGCTTGTGTAGTCATTGTGCAGTGATACAAAAAAAAGGTTTTTTTTGTCACTGCGGCGGGGCGGGTGTGGGCGACCGATCAGGCCTGATCTGGCAAACACTGCATTTGGGGTGGAAGGCGAACTAAGGTGACAGTAATACTATTATAGATCTGACCGTGATCATTTATGATCACTTACAGATACTATAAAAGTACAAACGCTGATTAGCGCTACGCTAATCATCGAATCAGTGACTGCGGTGCTGTGGGCTGGGCACTAACGCTAACTACCTACCGAAGGGGCCTAAACTAAACTAAGACTAAAAGTCAAAACTGATCACTTTTTTCCCTTTCACTATGTATTGACAGGGGGTGATCAAGGGGTTAATTGGGGTGATTAGGGCCTAATATGTGGTGTTTGGTGCACTTACTTGGGATCTGTGCTCTGTGCTGGGTCCAACCGATGAAAAGGACCCAGCATCTGGCACAGAGTCCTTATAAAATCTTTATATTTATAAATAAAACTTATATTGTCCTTTTCCATAGGTGATTTTTCAAAATCACCAGCCTGCCAGCGTTGATCATTGGCTGGCAGGCCGGTGACTCACTTCTCCTGCGTCCGGCGGTGCGTTCCACCTGACGCATGGAGCGCGAATTCTCGCATCTCGCGAGATGACGCGCCCGCGCATCCAGGAGGAATAAACCGACCGCCGCCAGGACTCAATCCTGCGTACGGCGGTCGGGACGTTGTTAAGGGGGGAGAGCCCTTTATGCACCTTCGGTAAACTGTAGAAACAGGGCATTTGTGGATGTTTCGGAAGCAAAAAGGTGTATTCCGTTTTACTGATAAATTTGTTGTTTATTGCGGCTTCCAAAATATGTTTTCATTTTGTATGCAACATCTACAATGGATTATTATCCAGGATGCAGTAGCACTGTTTGTCCTTCAATATATTAAGGCACATATCTTTGTATTGTTCACTGCCCAATAATACCACATTTCCCC
>CM065591.1:199718216-199742830 GCA_033119425.1 Bufotes viridis | reverse complement strand
TGGTACCTCAACCCAACCGCCACCCCGAAAAAGATGTCGTGTCTGTAGCAGGAGGGAATAAGGCGTGACACCCGCTATTTCTGTCCTGACTGTCCTGACCACCCTGACCTATGCCTTGGAGAGTGTTTCCGGAAGTACCACACTCAGGTACACTTAGGGACCTAGGGACAGCACTACACAGGTAGTTTTTTTCCACTCAGGCTCTAGGGTCTCTCAGGACACTAGGTTTTGAGAGACCCTAACACATAGGGATGGTGCTGGTGTGCTACAGCAGAAGTGTGAAACGGTAGAAACGTCTCCTTTCACTTGGGATAACGCTGTATAATGTACTTCGCACCATCTCTGTGTGATTTACACTTTACACATTGTCCCATGGGAAAGGAGAGGTTTCTGCTAGAAAAATAAAGAGTGACATGGAAAACAAAAATAAAAAATTAAACAGGTAGCAAGAAAAAAAAATCTTGAGTTAGTTCAGGTTTTTATGTTCATGTTTTATAAAAGTTTTAAAATGTTCTGGTTTTATAAAGTTTGCAACATTCAAGTCATGTGCCTGCTGCCTGTTTTTCTTCTCCCCCCCATAACCACCCTTTATTTTCCAGGTATACCAACAGACCAACGGACCAACCGATCTGAAAACGCCACAGCACTGATGTGAATTCTGAGAGAAGCATTGCGCTGTTATCAGAAGACACGTGAAGTCAGTGTATGCGGCGCTGCAAGACGAGATTTCTCCTCTGCAGGACAGGTACGCTTGCCCTGGCATGTGAGCTGAGGAGAGGTGTTGGAGTTCATATGCTTTGGCAAACACTTTGTATCAAAAATCTGGCAAAGATGTCTTCCTCCACACCGATCGATTGATCGATGTGAATGGAGAAATCACGCTTGCCAGGACATAGGAGCTGAGTGGGTATGGATGTTTGGGCGGAGTCTCTATGTCCTGGCAATCGCCAGGCCCCTCTTTTTTTTCTTGCATATTTTTGGCAGAGATTTTTTCATCCACATCGATCGATGCGAATGAGGAAATCTGTGCTCGTTTTTTTCTTTCAGCCCAGAGGCTGAACAGAAAGATCTCATTACCTGTATGCTCCATATAAGGAGAATAGCAGAAACTCCTAATGCTGGCCATACAGGTAATGATTATGAGACCCTCAAATGCCAGGGCAGTACAAAACCTCACATGTGACCCCATTTCGAAAGAAGACACCCTAAGGTATTCGCTGAGGGGGCATATTGAGTCCATGAAAGATTGAACTTTTTGTCACAAGTTAGCGGAAAGGGAGACTTTGTGGAAAAAAACAAAAAAAATCAAATTCCGCTAACTTGTGCAAAAAAAAATCTTCTATGAACTCGCCATGCTCCCTCACAGAATACCTTGGGGTGTCTTCTTTCTAAAATGGAGTCACATGTGGAGCATTTATACTGCCCTGGCATTTAGGGGCCCTGAAGCGTGAGAAGAAAATGCGTAGTAAATACCGTCCTAGAAAGGTACTCATTGGATTTAGGGCTGAAGTAGCACTTGGCTGCAAAAGTGGCACACATGTGGTATCTCTAGACTTCAGGAGAAGTAGGGCAATGTGTTTTGGGGTGTACTTTTACATATAGCCCATATTGGGTGTGAAAATATCTCTGTAAATGACAACTTTTAAAAAAATTTATACAAAGTTGTCATTTACAGAGATATTTTTCACACCCAGTAGGGGTATAGGTAAAATACGCCCCAAAACACATTGCCCTACTTCTCCGAGTACGTCGATACCCCATGAGTGCCACTCTTTTGCAGCCAAGATGCACAAAGGGCCCTAACCAATGAGTACCTTATAGATTTCACAGGACATTTTTACGCATTTGGATTCCAAACTGCTTCTGATGTTTAGGGGCCCCTAAAATGCCAGGGCAGTAAAAATACCAACAAGTGACCCCATATTAGAAATAAGACACCCCAAGGTATTCCGTGAGGGGTATGGTGAGTTCATGTAAAATTTTATTTTTTGGCACAAGTTAGTGGAATATGAGACTTTGTAAAAAATCAAAAAAAAAATCAATTTCTGAAACTTGTGCCAAAAATAAAAACTTCCATGAACTCACTATGCCCATCAGCGAGATACCTTGGGGTGTCCATTTCGAAATGGGTCATTGCGTGGTAGTTTACTGCCCTGGTATTTAGAGCCCCTTAACGCCAGAGCAGCTTGGAACCAAATGCGTAAATAATGTCCCGTGAAATCTATAAGGTACTCATTGATTTAGGGCCCTTTGCACATCTTGGCTGCAAAGTGGCACACATGAGGTATCGTCGCACTCAGGAGAAGTAGGGCAATGTGTTTGGGGTGTATTTTACATATACCCATGCTGGGTGAGAGAAATATCTCTGTAAATGACAACTTTTAAAAAAATGTTATACAAAGTTGTCATTTACAGAGATATTTTTCACACCCAGTAGGGGTATGTGTAAAAGACACCCTAAAACTCATTGCCCTACTTCTCCGAGTACGGCGATACCTCATGTGTGCCACTTTTTGCAGCCAAGATGCGCAAAGGGGCCCTAAATCCAATGAGTACCTTTAGGATTTCACAGGACATTTTTTACGCATTTGGATTCCAAACTGCTTCTGACGTTTAGGGCCCCTAAAATGCCAGGGCAGTAAAATACCACACAAGTGACCCCATATTAGAAAGAAGACACCCCAAGGTATTCCGTGAGGGGTATGGTGAGTTCATGTAAAATTTTATTTTTGGCACAAGTTAGTGGGATATGAGACTTTGTAAAAAAAAAAAAAAAAATTAATTTCCGCAAACTTGTGCCAAAAATAAAAACTTCCATGAACTCACTATGCCCATCAGCGAATACCTTGGGTGTCTACTTTCCGAAATGGGGTCACTTGTGTAGTATTTTACTGCCCTGGCATTTTAGGGGCCCCTAAACGTCAAAGCAGTTTGGAATCTAAATGCGAAATCCCTGTAAATCCTAAAGTACTCATTGGATTTAGGGCCCATTTGCGCATCTTGATGCAGAAGTGACATGGTGTATCGCCGTACTCAGAGAGTAGGGCAATGTGCTTTGAGGTGTATTTTTACATATACCCATGCAGGGTGTGAGAATATCTCTGTAAATGACAACTTTTTAAAAAAATGTATACAAAGTTGTCATTTACAGAGATATTTTTCACACCCAGTAGGGGTATATGTAAAATACACCCCAAAACACATTGCCCTACTTCTCCTGAGTACGGCGATACCCCATGTGTGCCACTTTTTGCATCCAAGATGCGCAAATGGGCCCTAAATCCAATGAGTACCTTTAGGATTTTACAGGGCATTTTTACGCATTTGGATTCTCACGCTTAGGGGCCCCTAAAATGCCAGGGCAGTATAAATACCCCACAAGTGACCCCATTTCGGAAAGAAGAAACCCCAAGGTATTCTGTGAGGGGTATGGTGAGTTCATGTAAAATTGTATTTTTGGCACAAGTTAGTAGAATATGAGACTTTGTAAAAAAATAAAAAAATAAATTTCCGCTAACTTGTGACAAAAATAAAACTTCCATGAACTCACTATGCCCTCAGTGAATACCTTAGGGTGTCTACTTTCGGAAATGGGGTCATTTATGGGGTATTTCTACTGTCTGGGCATTGTAGTACGTCAGGAAACAGGACAGGTGCTCAGAAAGTCAAAGTGCGGAAATTCACTTTTTTGCACCATAGTTTGTAAACGCTATAACTTTTACCCAAACCAATAAATATACACTTATTGCATTTTTTTTATCAAAGACATGTAGAACAATAAATTTAGAGAAAATTTTTAGAGAAATGTAGTTTTATTTGACAAATTTTCCAACATAAAGTGAAAAATATAATTTTTTTGCAAAAATTTCATCAAAAAAGTAAAATATCAAAAAAGTAAAAATGTCAGCAAGAAAGAAATAGCACCAAATGAAAGCTCTATTAGTGAGAAGAAAAGGAGGTAAAATTAATTTGGGTGGTAAGTTGTATGACGGAGCAATAAACAGTGAAAGTAGCGTAGTGCAGAATTGAAAAAAGTGGCCTGGTCTTTAAGGGTGTTTAAGCTAGGGGGCTGATGTGGTTAATTGATTAAGCACATACCTAATCTCCTGGATATGCTTATCAAATGGGGTACTTTTCATTAAAATGTCATCCACGCACGTTAAGTTTCCTCTTTCCGTGGCATCAGGCATAGCTTTATGTAAAAACACCGCAAATTCATGAAATGAGTTTACAGTTGTGTTCAAAATTATTCAACCCCACTGAAATTGAGTGTTTTGGCCAGTTTGACATTGATTTTGATCATTTCAGTCATCTTGTTTACAATTAAATCAAAGAGGCACTTGTAAGTCAGACAAATATAACATAACATTTATAATGAAATAACCACAAATGTCTTTTCTGTGCTCACATTATTATCAGTTTTATTCAACCCCAAGTGACATTTTAGTACTTAGTACAACATCCTTTTCCAGTTATAACAGCTTTTAAACGTGAAGCATAGCTTGACACAAGTGTCTTGCAGCGATCTACGGGTATCTTCGCCCATTCTTCATGGGCAAAAGCCTCCAGTTCAGTCACATTCTTAGGCTTGTGCGCTGCAACTGCTTTCTTTAAGTCCCACCAGAGGTTCTCAATCGGATTTAAGTCTGGTGACTGCGATGTCCACTTCAAAATGTTCCAGCCTTTAATCTGCAACCATGCTCTAGTGGACTTGGAGGTATGCTTGGGATCATTGTCCTGTTGAAAGGTCCAACGTCTCCCAAGCCTCAGGTTTGTGACGGACTGCATCACATTTTTATCCAATCTCTCCTGGTACTGAAGAGAATTCATGGTACCTTGCACACGCTGAAGCTTCCCTGTACCTGTAAGAAGCAAAACAGCCCCAAAGCATGATTGACCCCCCGCCATGCTTCACAGTAGGCAAGGTGTTCTTCTCTTTATAGGCCTTGTTCTTCCTTCTCCAAACATAGCGTTGATCCATGGGCCCAAACAGTTCTAATTTTGTTTCATCAGTCCACAGAACACTATCCCAAAACTTTTGTGGTTTGTCCACATGACTTTTGGCATACTGCAGTCGACTCTTCTTATTCTTTGGAGACAGCAAGGGGTGCACCTGGGAGTTCTGGCATGGAGGCCTTCATTATGCAGTGTGCGCCTTATTGTCTGAGCTGAAACTTCAGTACCCGCATCTGACAAATCTTTTTCAGTTCCTCAGCAGTCATAAGGGGACTTTTCTCCACTTTGCGCTTCAGGTAGCGCACAGCAGTCAAATTCAGCATCTTCTTTCTGCCACGACCAGTTAGCGTTGCCTTGAATTTGCTGAATGATGCTTCCTATGGTGTCTCTTGGTATGTTTAACATCTTTGCAATCTTCTTATAGCCATTGCCCTTCCTGTGAAGAGAAATCACCTCTTCTCTTGTCTTCCTGGACCATTCTCTTGACTTCACCATGTTTGTAAACACACCAGTAAATGTCTAGAAGGAGCTGAGTATCACAGTCATTTTACATCTGCCTAATTGGTGCTTATTATGCTTGATTGCTGCTCCTTGACATTCACAGGTGTTTTCAATACCTGATTGAAAACACTTGAATGAACCTCTGTTCTTAAGAGTGGTAGTCTTTAAGGGGTTGAATAATCGTGTCAATGAAGAAATCACAAAAAAACATTTAATACTGTATTACAAAAACAATTGATGTCATTTTAGTTGCATTTGGTTCTTTAAAAAGTCCTTGTAAGATTTCATTCTGAACACAATTACAAATGTACACTAAATTCCTAAAACCCTTTACAGCATTGGGGGTTGAATAATTTTAAACACAACTGTATGTACCCAAACGGTAATCTGGTCCAGGTAAACTGTTCTTTACCAAAGGCCAATTTGTATTGGTCTTCAGGACTCACCTTGATGGTCCAATATCCCTGAGTACAGTCTAAGGTGGTAAAGATCCTGGCACTTTTCATTTGTACTCAAGCATTGGTCTATATATGGCACGGGCCAGCCGGACATATATACACATTGATTGAGCTGTCGAAGATCAGCACATAAACGCCATTGACCATTTGATTTTAGAATTCCAAGAATAGGATTATTATAAGAACTGTGCACTGGTCTTATAATACCTCTCTCCTTGAGATTTTGAATTATTTCCGCTAGCGAGTTGTAACAAGCTAGTGGAAGACGATATTGCTTGATATAAACGGGAGGCGCATCAGAATCAGTCTGAATCCTGGCAACATGTATGTCAGTCAGCCCACCTCCTTCACAGTAAATGTCTGCACTCCAAATATATTATAAAACAGTGATCGTATAGTAGATTTTACATTGAACAAGTATATGAAGATAACAGCAACATACCTGTAATACAACAGGGAAACACTGCCACTATCTGGTATACAGCTAGGTCACCAGCCCACCTATATCATAACAGGCAGTCATTATATTACATTCCCACATACATGTTACAGGATATAACAAAGCATACAGAAAAATGAACAAGAGAAAATCATTTACAAAGATATTGCAGCAGGGTGACCTGGAATACAGCATGTCTTACAGCCATTTTAGGAAGCGCACATGCCCTAGCATGTGCTGCGGGGCTTAAAGGCTGCTAAAAAAAACATACAGTCACCTCTTTACATTCTACAGAACTATTATGGGTATATATCATAACTTTTACAATAGATAAATTAACTTTAGCTTTAGAGAACTTAGACAGAGATCCTACCTCCTGCACAGTAAATGTCTGCACTGAGTAGACCAAACAAAGTAGCAGAATACACAGGGGGCTTTCTGGAAGAGTCCACTGTAAAGACTCTGTCTGTTAAAACTTTCCTCAGTTATCTAATAGCACATTTGAAGAGGTTTATTTAGCATGTCCTGACTCTCTGTTAACAGCTTATGAATATATGGAACTATATTTAACAAGTGCTCATTGCTGCAGCTCCTGTATATTGGTATGACCCTATTTCAAACCTGCAGACCGGATATTTGGTGAAACTTCATGTGCTTCATATCGACTGTACTACACAGGTACCTTCTTCAAGATTAAAAGGATATACTGAACTAATGGTGAACAATCCTTCAGGAGAAGAATGGAATGTTTGTTCAACCAATTGTTCTTCTGTTAAATACGATTCAGGTATAAGGCCAATAATTACATTCTGCAACCCAAAAGTGTAATAATTTGAATCTAATGCCATACCAATGATAGTGTCTTTAGACAAATGAACTTCATTTGGCATGCCATTATTCACGATTATTTGGGTTTTAAAAAATTTTAAATTCACCATAGGGGTAGGATTTACTGAAATACCTAATTGTTGCATTCTGTGTGATAAACATATCAATGCATCAGAATTTTTTAATTTTTGGCCTCTTGATACCTGAATAGGTAACATGAAATTATTAGTACCTGGAGGTATGATTATACCTCGTGTTACTAATATGTTGACTGCATATGGCAGTACCTGGGATGACTTGAGGACTTCAATGTCATTCATAAAATCATCAGGATTTCCTTTTAATCTTGTCCACAATATGGAATTTACTATGTCCACATGGATGGCAAAACGATGCAATATATCGTTGCCAATGTACATGGGATATCGGGGCTCATTAAGCACCAGGAATAAATGAGTTGCTGATTTACCTGCAATAGAAATGGTTAACATACATTTTGCAATGATGTTATGATTATCAGACTCAATATCCAAGTCATATATCCAATTATCTTGGGGATTTGGATACCTGATTACTTTTGGATTGGCCAACTGATTTAATAGATCTCTACTAATGTAGCTATTCTCATAGTGCAAATCCAATTTAGCCCTTTTAGTTCTTCCGAGGTCATTTACTTGTACTGGGAAGAATATTTCATCATCCACTTTTTCAATTCCCACTAGGAATTGTTCATGATCACTAAACCCATTAGAGTCAGTAGTTTCAGGGTGAAGGTGGATTGTAAGTACATCCCCTTCCAAACAGACATCTTTGACTCGTTTAGGAGACACACATATGGTGTTATTCTCCTGTTCACCTATATTGGAATTCGGGGTTGTTTGCAGGAAAGAGACATCAGGGACTTGGCTGTTTCTGAAATGGACCTTTATGGAATCCGGCCTTTCCTCTATCATATGGCAACTGCGCTGTCTGTGATGGGATTGTAACAATTTATAATTGATGGGCATCCTCGCCTGGGACCAAATAATCTTATTGACATAATCAATAATAGGACTCAATCTCTTGAGGAAGTCAATGCCAATAATCAATCGATCAGTAGACATATCCATGATCAATGTGGGATGACTGATTATTTTATTTCCCACCTTAAAATCTAGCCAAACTGTGAGGGCATTGCCTGAAACACTCACCAGGTTAGCATTAAAACTTTTTAACTTATATCTCTCAGAAGATACCTCCTGCAATTGCTCGAAATACTTCTGAGATAACAAAGTTGCTTGGCTACCTGTATCCATCAAAGCTAAGATTAGAGGGAAATTATCAAACAACTCCACTTTCAAATAATATCGACATTCTATTTCCTGTAAAGAACAAAGATATTTGGCATGACAAGGGAAATTATTTTCCTGTTTGGTAGGCATACTTATCCTTGACTCCTCCTCCTTCTTCCTTTTATTAGCAGGATTGCATGTCATCTGCACATCTGAAGTCCTTGTGGGCTGTAAGACAGAACAGACAAGTTTCCCCTCCCCCTTGCCATGTGGCTTTGGAAGAGTTTAATTCCTTTCAGGGGAAAAGACAATTGTGTTAGCTTGCTCCATTTTACACACACTTAAATCATCAGCATTGGCGACCTTTAACATACTTACCTGCCTCTCCTTTCTATAATTGGGGAGGGCTTTCTAGAAGGACTCACACCTAAAAAGTATTTTTAGGGTTAGCAGTAACTGCTTTGGACACCTCTTCCATCCGCTGCATCATCAATCCAAAATGGTTTTGAATCTGATCCATGCGATCATATAGGTTACTTCTCTTTCTCCCATAACCTCTTGGAGATTGATTTTGTGACCTATATGATTGGGATTTTCCTGAACCATCTGATTCAGAACCACTTTGAACCCTTTCAGGCCTGCGTTGAAATCCCCTATAATAATTTCTCTGGTATTTTTGAAAAGGAGGGAACCGCCTATTTCTAAACTCATGATTATTATTAGGGTTTTCACCAGCTTTTGGGCCCTAGGCTGATTTTGTTTTGGTTGGGAAGGTCTAGAAGCTTGTACAACTTCTGCATAACTCCTTTAGGGCTTTCAAATTTTCCCTGATCTCTTTTTATCTGAGTGACAGCTATCTCCTCACTGGCTCTTTTAGATTTCCTATAAGGAGACTCATCAGCATTTTGTAGAGCAGCATACAGAGTAGTGCTCTCTGTGAGCAACCAATCTAGGGTCCTTCGGGATGATAATCCCTAGCCAATATAAATTTTATTTTATTGGGCAATGCGTCATAAAATAATTGGATAAATTCCTGGCTTTCAAAATTGGGATCTTTTTCAGACAAACTGTATGCATTTTTAAGGACGGACAAAAATCCCCTAGGACTTTGGTTGGGTCTGCATTTTAAAGTGAATACAGCCCTCCTTTCAGCATTAGTTGATTTATAGGGACTGAAGGAATGTGCTGTCTTGAACTTTGTGTAAGAACATTCTGTCATAACCAAATGTTTCAGGCAGCCGAGTATCTAACCGAATTCCTTATCTTGTCCGCGTCAGCTAGAACGTGGAGCATGAAGGCCAGGATGTAACTGGGGAAAGTATGTTGTATGACGGTATGTGTCTCATTATGATTGGAGGCTATATTGTTTGGAAAAAGATGATTGAATAATGAAAGGGCGTATAATGTCCTTTAAAGGCTTGAACCTTATTATCAATAAACAGAGTGATTTTGATCATCATATGTGTCGTGTCTGATATGGTCATTCACTCTCCTGGTGCCAGAAAAGACTTAAACCAAGCTGATTCATCTAGTCATCTGTAATTATCATCCTATCAGGGACCAAATTCAGTTTTTATTTCTGCTACCACTTCTGCCCAAGAATCCTTACCCATATCTCTAAGAGAATTAAAGAAATACAGGTGTTTTGGTTCAAATACCCAGGTAATAAACTCAATCTTCTGTCTGTCCTGTTCTAAATGCAAGGTTCTTATGGCTTCCTCATAAGTTTCTAGATGACTTATTATGGAGGGTGATCCTTTTTAGCAAATTGACCCACAGTTTCTTTCAGGAATTTGATAATTTTGGTAGTGTCTATCACGGGTTGATAAACCGTTTGGGATGGACTTTTAGAAGATCTAGGAGGTGAAATATGTTTTAATTTAGGGAGAGAATGTTCTCTCATAGACATTGACTCTTCTCCTTTATAGGGGTCATCATATTTAGTACCTACATTTAATTCCCCCTGGAAAGTTTTACCTTTAAACTACTCATCTCTGTTGGTTGTTTAAATTGAACAGAGGTGGAATCTCTGCTATCTAATTCATCTTGCAACCTCCTATTGTCCTGATACAACTTTTGACACTCTTGTTCTAAATCAGCCTGAGAAAATTGACATTTAGACAATTCACCTGATGTTTGACTTAATTTACATTCAAGAGCTTGTATCACCTTTTGCTGTTTATCGTATTGGTCATTGTATTCTGATAATTTAGCAGACAATTGTGCTAATTCAACAGAAACTGTAGCAGCTTTAATTTCCATCACACTCATTTCTTTTTGGTACAAATCTAATTCTGAAGCCTGTTCACTATTTTTATATTTTGCTTTTTCCAATTGTTCTGCTAATTTACAAATTAAATATACAAATTCAGGCCACAATTGAGCAATTAATGCATCCTTTTCTTTCTTATGTTTTGCATTATGAATGTGACAGAGATAATCAGCAAATCTATATTTATCAGACCAGATATCCTCTGCATATGATACAGCTCTCTTTCCTAATTCAATTATCCAATCCCTTATTGGCCTCTCAATATCCAACCTGGTATGACTATGGGACATTACATGATATTTCACTAATTCTTGATTATCCCTATCATGCATATCAGTCTTTACTGCCTCAACTTGCACAACTTGGCTAACCTCGCTATTGTCTTCAGACATTTTTACACTTTTCGCACCACAAGTACCACAATGACCTCTCAAATATATTTTGCATAACAAAATTTTGTTTCAATTACCGGCAGATCTTGGTGGGACCTCCAATATTGTTGGGATATTTATACTGTTTCCGATTAACAGTTTTTATGATTTATGAATAAATTCGAATCTATGAAGAAGGAGATCCTAATTTATTATCATAAACTATATAGCTACTATGAGCTCGTGATCTGCGCTGAATTGAAGACAAAAAGTTGTAAACCAAAATATATATATAATTTATTACTAACAAAAAAAACGAATATAAACTACGGCACAATTGGTAATAATCAATTAATCTATAACAATGTCTGATACAACATAAATATCCCCAAATACACTCAATTAAAATCTGATTTCTCTCAGTCGATATAGGTGTTCTAAATCCAAATCTGGTCTATTACGGATATATCTCTATATGATTAACCATAGAAGGCTGGAAGTTCCTAGGAGATGATATTATATTATTAATAATATCTCTGGATCTCCAGAATTTTGTATAAATTTTAAGAATGATGCTGCAGATACATTCCCCAAATTTACATCAAATAATCTACTATATATAAAATATGGTTAAATCTATATAGAGGTATAATGATTTAATCAACCTATAAATTATAGGAAAATTATATTATACCAAATTTCGACTAGTAGAAATCAATGCCCTTGGTTTCAAGATGGCCATCTCCAATGCTGGGTAAATGGGCTAAAATGGCTGATCAAAGATGTCCAGTAGGGTATTGGATCTCATCTGCTCTCCTATGTCCTCCTATGACCTCCTGTGTTCCTTTTTCCTTCTTCCCTCCTTTTTCTCTCCCCACCTTTTTATCTAACTTTAAAAGGGGCTTGGTTTGGTCTGAACATTGACGAGTGACATAATCAGAGGGGTTTGTTTTCTATCCAAAGACCTCCCCCTCTGATTACGTAATCAAGACACTAACCTTGTTTTTACATTAGGTGGTACTGCTATTCCATTTAAAAGTTTTGGATTAAAACAGATTTTTTTCCCATGCATCCCTTCGCTAATTAAATAGGGGTATTTTTTTTAAACTCACAGTCCATCCAAACAAACATTGAGAAATATCCCAAACAATGGATCTATTATCTGGTCAAACACTCACTATTTTCTTAGTCTCTTGATCATACCTCAGTAATCCAGAATACACATTGTAACATTAGAACCATTGTTTCGGAGAAGACCCAATGCTTACACTTGACCAATGACCACCTATGTAAAGAAATCCATGAATAGCTAATACTCAGCATTGGTTCAACCATACAATGTATCATTAACAGAAATACTATTTCTACCCATTCACTACAATTGTCTATTGTCTACTATATGACTGAATATGGAAAAAAGATAGCAGGCACTCTCTTATCTGGGGACAATATAATTTGTATTGGTATAAAATTATTAAAATATAGTGATAGTAGGTGGGTGGGTGGGAGTTAGTAATAGTTGGTTAAATAAATGTGTAAAAAGTGGGAAAAAGGTGGTGTTTAAAAAATGGGGAAGTGTAGAAGTAGTCTTTTGGTGTTTAGAAAAATAGTCCTATGTTAAAAATAGTCCGTATTTAAAGTTCCTCAGTGGGATAAAGATAAGGGGTTAAAACATATAAATATAAAAAGGTTATTTCTTTTTCTTTTTCTTGTTGGCTGTTTGCTCAAATCCTGTTGGAATAAGTCTATTGGTTGTACAGTCTATACTTTTTACAGGGTAAAAATCAACTCCGTAGCGTAGTATGCAATATGGGGGAATTGGTGGTACTCATCAGCCTAAGTGCGGCGTCCCACACTATCTCAGGCTGTGAGTACACTTACCCTTGTCTTCACACGTCCTGTGGGTCCGGTTTCTGGTCAGCCGAGGTTGTGGTCCAAGTGAGTCGGGAACGGCGTCCCTCGTGGTGGAAGTTGGCGCGCTCTGCTGTGGACGTGATCGGAGTAGGTTTCGTAGCACTGGACGAAAAAATGTGCTTTTTCGGTGGGGCGCTTCTGTGTCGAATGTAATGTTCCAAAGGACGGTATAGATGGGTACAGGATGCAATCCTCCACTGGCTCAAACGCGTTTCGGGACCAATTGTCCCTTCATCAGTAAGCGGGGGATTGCTGGGCTCCATGTTGTTTTATATTGTGTGTTTCAATTAGGTCGTTCATTATTCAATTGATTATTCAAATTGGTTTAATTATGCAAATGTTGTTCTGATGGACAGTGCGTTATGGTAGTTGAAGGAAGGTATATGTAATGTAGCACAAGGTGTGTATATGAAACTTACAGATCATTGAGAGTCTTAATGTATATATTACCAGATGGGATAAATTCTGATTTATCTCTCTGGTCCGTGAGAACAAAAGACCCAGAGGATATAATTTTTCCCATTTTTATCTGGTGGTCTGATATACATTCTATTGTCAGGCTAGTTTAGGTTGGTATAATATTGGATATAAATTTATTTGTTTGTTAGATAGTGGACAGTGGGTTTCAGTGGTTTAAGGGAATATAGGTTATATATTGCAAAGTTGTGTGTGTATGAAAATTACAACTAGATGAATGTCTTATTGTTCATACTGGCAACTGGGACAGATTTTAATCTATCTCCCTGGTCCGTAAAGCAAAAGATCCAGGGGATATAATTTCTCCCATTTTTGCTTAGTAGTTTGTGTGATGGAGTTTGTGTCACTAATGCGTTGTGCAGTGTGTATGGCACTTACAACTGCTGGAATATTTATCTTGGTTTATTTTCTTCCTGTTCATATGGTTGTCTAAAATTGCTAGTTGGATTGGTGGTGGGGTTAGGGAGCGGCCGCACACCAAGGGGAAACCAGGGGGACTGGAACATTCACACTGATATCCCGTCGGGAAACGGCGGCCCCCCAATGCTATAGAAAACCGAAGATCTCCATTTCTGCGTTCAGCCCATTTGGTACAACTGAGTTGAACTCGAAGATTCTTCTGGATTCAATCCTAGACATTTTCTGTATGTAGAGAAACCTTGTGGTCTGAATGATAAAATTCCCTTGGCATCTTTTTTATAAAGCTGGCCGTGTATGCTTCTCGGTGCCTCCTTATCCTCATAGAATTTATGTTGTTTATGTAGTGACGCATGTAGTCTATATATATGCTTATGGCAGTATGCAGTATTGGTGTCATCTTTCTTCCCCCTTTTTTTTTTTTTTTTTTATGGGGCTAGTATTTAATAGGTTGAATTGGTCCCCCAATAGGGCAGAAGGGTTGTACAATTAAGCCGTGCATAAGTATGATAGTGATTGACCTATTGTGAATGTAATGTATGGTGAATGGGCCTATGGCTTAATATAGTTATACCTATCATTGCTGGGACTAGATCATATATTTGGGATGGTGTAACTTGTTATTATTGGGATTGTGGTTTAGGGGTTCCACTCATCGATCTGTGTAATTTGTGATTAATGGGTTTATAATTTGGTATCGATAAAGAATTACTATAATAATACAATTATGTGTTTAATTATTCACCTTTTTTATATTTCATATATTACATATGTTTTATTTATTTTCATATCATGTATAATCTGAGATGGTTATCGTCACTAGCACTAATCACTATTTTGACTCACATTCACATCACACTTTCCTTTGCACTTTTTCTTCTTTTTTGCACTTATTTTTGATGTGTATCTGTTCACACACAATTTTATTATATTCACCATTAACACTATCCTTGTCCTTTATTTCCCTTTCCCTTTCCCCCTCCCCTCTGTTTTCCCTTTATGTAATTTAATCATGTATAGTTTTCCTTTTATGCAAGTAATTATAGTCTGTACTTATATCATTCAGGTTGCGGTGCATCTATATATTTTTTTAGTTTAATTAATTTGATATTATATATATGCCAAATGAGGTCTTGTCCAGCAATGGATGCCATCTAGAAACAATAGATATGTTTCCTAAGTCATTTATGTGCTTTATGTCAACAGATGTTATTCCTTCTTTTATTGCCATTCTAATTACCTAGGAACAATAGAGATGTTTTTTGAGTCATTGATGTTTTTTATGTCTTTAGATGCTGGGTCTCTCTCTTTTTATTGTCATTCCATTTACCTTCATCAAATATGGCCGTAGGGGTGCGCGTATATACCGCGCATGCGCCTGATTGCCGGCCGCACCCCCTTGCTCCGAGACGACACCTAGCATGTGACTTATGCTTGATTGGTCTCCCGCGGACCGATGGTGGTTGCCACCTACACTTATGGCGGTTATGGCTGATTCTGCCATTGAATACTGTGTCCTTTCTTTTTGCCAATCTACTTGCCCGCACTTAATATGGCCGCAGTGGAGCGCGCACGTTCCGCGCATGAGCCTGGATGCTGGCCGTGCCCCCTCACTCCGTGACGATATCGGTCATGTGATCATCACGTGGCCGTTCTCGCGCGAACTGACGGTGGTGCCGCCTGCGTCCATGGCGGTCGTGGCAGATTGTGTGCGCCAGGTAATGAATTGTGGCTGATATAGACTAATGGGCAGATGGTAGCTTTTGACACTTGTTTTAAATTTAAGAGTGATTAGGGGGCGTTATGTTTAGTTTTACTAGCCAATCCTTGTTTGTTAAGCAGTATATATGGCCACATGTGTCACAAGTTTGTACTACCCCTTTGAGAAAGTTAACGCGAAACGCGCGTCAGGGGCTTGTGCTGGTGGTATATTGGTTGGCGCCTCCTTTGGTGCGGTTAGTATGCGTCCTTTGATTATCTAATATTATACTTTATTTTTTGTGACTTAGAAACAATAGATACCATGCTATACATGCACATGGTTTTCTACTTAATAGTCCTTTAAAAAACTTTTGGATATTAGACCTGCTAACCCCTATATTACTGAATATTATTGTCATCTTTTTGCACTTTGCACTTTATTTATTAATATGAATTTGTGCGCCTACCCTATATCACCAGTACAGTATTCATTTTAAATGTTTTTAATCATGTGAGTCCTGTGCTATGTCAATCATGTACTCCATGTCATTTTTGTATAATAAAATATTGTGATACTACTATATATAACCCTTGTTTGGAGTTATTGTTATGGTATGACCCATACAGCTCTATTGGTGAAGTTTGCATTTGCATGTGTGGGTTGCTTGAACGATTGGGACATCGTATTGGTTTCTCATTATTCTCTTTTTTGTAGAGTCCCTATGATTATGGATCTAAAGGCAAAGGAGACAGATTGGCTTTCACAGGCCACGAGGATCTTTAAGGAGGCACCTGGAAGCATTGGTCCAGCAACACAGCCTGATGTACATGAAACACAGAAGTTACTGAAACACCTGCACAAGAACCGAACTCGTACGTGGTGGAATAAAGCTGCCCTTGAACAATACCTTATTAAAGATATGGCTCCAAGAGGCCTTCGTGTTCAGGTATATCCCTCTTTCCCATTAGAAGATGACTTTTTAAAGCAGCGATGGGAGGATTCGTGTAAACTATGCTCTAGGACATTCATTGAATTACTCATTGGATATGAGAAAAAACATTTGGAGGAAATTGAAAAATCGATTACACCACTTCATGAAAAATTACGTGGTATTGCTGAGATTTGAGCAGGAACGATAACGAGATTTGAGCAGGAACTAAATATTGAACAAACACGATGGGATAAAGATATACAGGATATAAAAGCAAAGAAATTCCAACGTGATATTGCTGATTATCAGAACAATCGTGTATTCCGTTGGCAGCTACGGAACAACACGTTAACCTCTGGTTCAAGCTCAGTTAGATCATCTGTAACTAACGCCTCAAAACATTCATATCAAGTCACCTCGGATGCACGGAATGATTCTTCACTGCGAACCCCGGTGAAACGCAAATATAACAGCTCTATGGATCCGAGAAATGCTGAACCAAAGGTAATTAACCTATCTAATATCGAACTTACTACTCCTCAAATCGAGGTCCTATCTTTGGGCCTATCTTTTAGTCCAGTACCTCTGTATGATAATTTCACAGCAATCAAGGATACTTTTTTATTTGCTAGGAAGTTGGTACTAAAGAAACATTATTCTAATATTAGTACTGACAATGTATTTACAGCCCCGGAAGAACTGGAGGCGCTTCGAACATTAGAAGATTTATTGATGGAACAGGAGGTGAGTGTGTCTAAATTTCCTCCATTCATTCGGGCGAGATCAACCGCATTTCCCCCCTTGTCCTTAAGTCCAGCTATTGAAACTTTTGTTAAATTGGTGGTGAAGGACTTGGACAGCCTTCCAACTAGACGTCCATATGATAATCTTAATCGTGAACAACGTATTGCGTTACGACAATTGCGCAATATGCGCGATGTTGTGTTTAAACCAGCGGACAAGGGGGGTAATGTGGTGATATGGCCGATGAATATGTATGAGGCCGAAGCACACAGACAACTTCGCGACACAAACTGTTATAAAAGACTATCCTCCAATCCAATTGCTAACTTCAAAATCCAGATTGAACAGATTTTGACCCAAGCTCTAGAGAGCAGTATTATTACCAAATCAGTATATGATGGATTGGTGGTAAAACACCCCATCATACCTACATTGTACTTATTACCAAAAGTGCATAAATCCCTAATAAAACCACCGGGAAGACCGATCGTTTCGGGATGTGGCGGTTTATGTGAACCTATTTGTCGTTTTTTAGACTTCTACTTAAAACCATGTGTAGAGAGTCTTCCCTCTTTTGTACGTGACTTGACAGATGTCCTTAAACATCTTGACAACATACAGATGGAACATGATATGTTCTTAGTATCATGTGATGTCGAGTCATTGTACACATGCATTCAGCATGATTTGGGGATAAGGGTGGCACGTTTCTATTTAGAAACCCGCAATCTTGCACCTGAACTGGTTGAATTACTTATTGTGTTATTGGAATTTATTCTAACACACAATTCTTTTTTATTCAAGGACTGCCATTACTTGCAATTACGGGGTGTGGCAATGGGGGCGACTTGTGCGCCCTCATATGCCAACCTCTTTTTGGGGTTCTGGGAACCAGAACTTGTCCAGAGATCCATGGATGAAGCTGCAGGCCAGGTTATATCCTGGATGCGCTTCATCGATGATGTTCTCTTCATTTGGCAGGGGTCAGAGGCAGCGTTACATATCTTTCTGGAACAGCTCAATGCAAATGAGTGGAATATTAAATTAACACATCAAATATCTCAGAAACAGATTACATTTTTGGATATTCATATTGGGGTTTCAGGAGATGGAATGTTGCAGACCAAGGTACATCGAAAGGAAACTGCTGTTAATTCCTTGCTTCATGCCTCCTCTTTTCACCCTAGACACCAGAAAGGATCCATACCAATTGGTCAGTTTTTTGCGGGCACGAAGACTCTGTACCACCCATACGGATTTTGAAAATGAATCAATTCTCTTGAAACAACGATTTGAACAGCGACATTACCATCAAACGGACATCCAACAGGGATACCAAAGGGCGAAAAATACTTCTAGACATTCTCTACTTATACCTAAACATCGTGATACATCTGCAACCACCTCGACGGTCCGTATGATCACTAACTGTAATCCTCAATGGAAAAATATGAGGAAAATATTCTCAAAATTTTGGCCGGTATTACAGTCGGATCATGTCTTGGAACGCATTATTACTCCTACTCCGGCTTTTTGTTGCCAAGCGCAGCAAGAATCTGGGGATATTTTGGTCTCCAGTCATTACATCCCACCTAAACCAAGGAATTTTCTCTCTATGTCAAAAGGACCCAGATGGGGTTCTATTCCCTGTGGTCATTGCAGTGCATGCAAAGTGGTGGTTCGAACTAATATTTTTGTTGACTCTTCTGGTCATCAGGAATATAAGATAGTCCATTTTATTAACTGCAGTACTTCTGGCATTATCTGCTATGCAACCTGTCCATGTGGACAGATTCACATTGGAATGACCACACGTAAATTCCGTATCCGGATACAGGAGCATCAAAGTGACATACGAGCAGCTGCTAAGATTGATTCCCTTGATCGTAAAAAGATTAGGAAACTAAAACCGGTTGCAAGACATTTTCGACTAAAACATGACAATAAATGGCAGGATTTGAAGTTTCGTGGTATAGATCGGGTAATTCTTGGCTCAAGAGGTGGGGATTTGTTCAAGCGACTTGAACAAGTGGAAAGTAAATGGATTGTCAAACTTGGACACAAACACCTTGTGGTCTGAATGATAAAATTCCCTTGGCATCTTTTTTATAAAGCTGGCCGTGTATGCTTCTCGGTGCCTCCTTATCCTCATAGAATTTATGTTGTTTATGTAGTGACGCATGTGGTCTATATATATGCTTATGGCAGTATGCAGTATTGGTGTCATCTTTCTTCCCCCTTTTTTTTTTTTATGGGGCTAGTATTTAATAGGTTGAATTGGTCCCCCAATAGGGCAGAAGGGTTGTACAATTAAGCCGTGCATAAGTATGATAGTGATTGACCTATTGTGAATGTAATGTATGGTGAATGGGCCTATGGCTTAATATAGTTATACCTATCATTGCTGGGACTAGATCATATATTTGGGATGGTGTAACTTGTTATTATTGGGATTGTGGATTAGGGGTTCCACTCATCGATCTGTGTAATTTGTGATTAATGGGTTTATAATTTGGTATCGATAAAGAATCACTATAATAATACAATTATGTGTTTAATTATTCACCTTTTTGTATATTTCATATATTACATATGTTTTATTTATTTTCATATCATGTATAATCTGAGATGGTTATCGTCACTAGCACTAATCACTATTTTTGACTCACATTCACATCACACTTTTCTTTTGCACTTTTTCTTCTTTTTTTGCACTTATTTTGGTGTGTATCTGTTCACACACAATTTTATTATATTCACCATTAACACTATATATCAATATATTTATTAATGATCTTGTAGAAGGCCTGCACAGTAAAATATCTATTTTTGCAGATGACACTAAACTGTGTAAAGTAATTAACACTGAAGAGGACAGTTTTCTGCTACAGAGGGATCTGGATAGATTGGAGGCTTGGGCAGAAAAATGGCAGATGAGGTTTAACACTGACAAATGTAAAGTTATGCACATGGGAAGGAATAATGCAAGTCACCCGTACATATTAAATGGTAAAACACTCGGTAACACTGACATGGAAAAGGATCTAGGAATTTTAATAAACAGCAAATTAAGCTGCAAAAACCAGTGTCAGGCAGCTACTGCCAAGGCCAATAAGATAATGGGTTGCATCAAAAGGGGCATAGACGCCCGTGATGAGAACATAGTCCTACCACTTTACAAATCACTGGTTAGACCACACATGGAGTACTGTGTACAGTTCTGGGCTCCTGTGAACAAGACAGACATAGCAGAGCTGGAGAGGGTTCAGAGGAGGGCAACTAAAGTAATAACTGGAATGAGGGATCTACAGTACCCTGAAAGGTTATCAAAATTAGGGTTATTCACTTTAGAAAAAGACGACTCAGGGGAGATCTAATAACTATGTATAAATATATCAGGGGTCAGTACAGAGATCTGTCCCATCATCTATTTATCCCCAGGACTGTGACTGTGACAAGGGGACATCCTCTGCGTCTGGAGGAAAGTAGGTTTGTACACAAACCTAGAAAAGGATTCTTCACTGTAAGAGCAGTGAGACTATGGAACTCTCTGCCTGAGGAGGTGGTGATGGTGAGTACAATAAAGGAATTCAAGAGGGGACTGGATTTATTTCTGGAGTGTAATAATATTACAGGCTACAGCTACTAGAGAGGGGTCGTTGATCCAGGGAGTTATTCTGATTGCCTGATTGGAGTCGGGAAGGAATTTTTTTTTCCCCTTAAGTGAGGAAAATTGGCTTCTGCCTCACAGGGGTTTTTTGCCTTCCTCTGGATCAACTTGTAGGAAACAGGCCGAACTGGATGGACAAATGTCTTTTTTCGGTCTTATATACTATGTTACTATGTTACTATCCTTGTCCTTTATTTCCCTTTCCCTTTCCCTCCTCTCCCCCTTCCCCCTCCCCCTCTGTTTTCCCTTTATGTAATTTAATCATGTATAGTTTTCCTTTTATGCAAGTAATTATAGTCTGTACTTATATCATTCAGGTTGCGGTGCCTCTATATATTTTTTTAGTTTAATTAATTTGATATTATATATATGCCAATTGAGTTCCTGTCCAGCAATGGATGCCATCTAGAAACAATAGATATGTTTCCTAAGTCATTTATGTGCTTTATGTCAACAGATGTTATTCCTTCTTTTATTGCCATTCTAATTACCTAGGAACAATAGAGATGTTTTTTGAGTCATTGATGTTTTTTATGTCTTTAGATGCTGGGTCTCTCTCTTTTTATTGTCATTCCATTTACCTTCATCAAATATGGCCGTAGGGGTGCGCGTATATACCACGCATGCGCCTGATTGCCGGCCGCACCCCCTTGCTCCGAGACGACACCTAGCATGTGACTTATGCTTGATTGGTCTCCCGCGGACCGATGGTGGTTGCCGCCTACACTTATGGCGGTTATGGCTGATTCTGCCATTGAATACTGTGTCCTTTCTTTTTGCCAATCTACTTGCCCGCACTTAATATGGCCGCAGTGGAGCGCACACGTTCTGCGCATGAGCCTCGATGCTGGCTGCGCCCCCTCACTCCGTGACGATATCGGTCATGTGATCATCACGTGGCCGTTCTCACGCGAACTGACGGTGGTGCCGCCTGCGTCCATGGCGGTCGTGGCGGATTGTGTGCGCCAGGTAATGAATTGTGGCTGATATAGACTAATGGGCAGATGGTAGCTTTTGACACTTGTTTTAAATTTAAGAGTGATTAGGGGGCGTTATGTTTAGTTTTACTAGCCAATCCTTGTTTGTTAAGCAGTATATATGGCCACATGTGTCACAAGTTTGTACTACCCCTTTGAGAAAGCTAACGCGAAACGCGCGTCAGGGGCTTGTGCTGGTGGTATATTGGTTGGCGCCTCCTTTGGTGCGGTTAGTATGCGTCCTTTGATTATCTAATATTATACTTTATTTTTTGTGACTTAGAAACAATAGATACCGTGCTATACATGCACATGGTTTTCTACTTAATAGTCCTTTAAAAAAACTTTTTGGATATTAGACCTGCTAACCCCTATATTACTGAATATTATTGTCATCTTTTTGCACTTTGCACTTTATTTATTAATATGAATTTGTGCGCCTACCCTATATCACCAGTACAGTATTCATTTTAAATGTTTTTAATCATGTGAGTCCTGTGCTATGTCAATCATGTACTCCATGTCATTTTTGTATAATAAAATATTGTGATACTACTATATATAACCCTTGTTTGGAGTTATTGTTATGGTATGACCCATACAGCTCTATTGGTGTTATTTTCTGTATGTAGTTGCCTCCCCGCCAGTCTTTTTTACTTTCTCTAGGGCTGTATACTTTAATCCAGATGGGTCTTTATTGGGGGCTGTTTTGAAATGATTGGATAACGTATGTTTATCGTAGCCCTTCTTTATGTTGGCGATGTGTTCTGACACTCGTTTTTTGAGGGACCTTTTGGTACGGCCGATGTAAAGCTTTTGGCATGGACATTCAAGGGCATATATGACCCCTGTAGAACTACATGTTAGAAATTCTTTTATTTCTTGTTTATGGGAGTTTGCTTTGGATGTAATACAAAGAGTTTTTCCGCATCTGTAAAGACCTATGATGTCTGCCCATTCCTGAATGTTTTGTCTATTTTCAATTTTTTGTTTAACTGTAGGGGCGAATTTGAGGGCTAGGTTTGGGGCTTTAGTAAAGGTGATCTGGGGACTATATGGAATAATGGATCCTATTGTTTTGTCTTGCTTTATATGGTACCAATGACTTTATATTATGTTTTTGATCTTTTTGTATTGGGGGTTATATGGAAGTATGAGTCTGATAGGTATATCTTCTGGCTCTTTTTTTGGTATGTTTTTTTTTTTAAAAACTCTTTCCTTTCCATCTTCTTAACTTGGTTGAGTGATGTTTCTATAAGGGAAGCTGGATATTTTTTATCGATGAATTGTTTTTTCATTTTTTCAGATTCTGATTCAAAATGGGATTCTAATGTGCAGTTTCTCTTTATTCTACGGAATTGTCCTTGTGGTATATTTGTAAGCCAGGTTGGCAAGTGGCAACTGTCGAATTTAATGAAGCTATTTTTGGCTGTGGGTTTTTGATATGTGGTACATTGTAGTTTGTTTCCGTTTACTGAGATCTGGAGATCTAGGAATTCAATTTTCGATCTGCTGATGGTGGGTGTAAATATTAGATTATACTGATTTTCATTGATTTTTTTTAGGAAAGTCTGGAGATGTTCCTCATTGTTTTGCCATATGAATATGATGTCATCTATGTATCTTTGCCAGAGCACCAGATCCGTCTCCAGCCTAGGTGTAATAAATTCCTCCTCCCACTGTGCCATAAATAGGTTGGCATAGCTGGGGGCGAATCTGGTGCCCATGGCTGTACCTTGGATTTGGAGGGAGAATTCAGAGTTCCAATAAAAGTAATTGTGGTTGAGTATAAAATCAATGCCTTCAGTTATGAATTTTATCTGATCAGGTGGAAGTTTAGCTTCTGTGGTTAATTGTTTATGAATTGCTTGTGTGCCTTGTTTATGATTGATGCTTGTGTAAAGTGATTGTACATCCAAGGTGCCCATGTACCAATGGGATTCAAAGACTGAGTTTTCGACTATTTGAATAATTTGAGTGGTATCTTTAATGTAGGATTTTGTGTTTTTGACTCTTGGTTGGAGGAGGGTATCTATATATTGTGACAAGTTGCTAGTTAGGGATCCTATGCCTGAGATGATGGGGCGACCTGGTGGGTGTTCTTTATTTTTGTGTATTTTAGGGAGACAATACAGAACCGGTAATCTCTTTGGTGTATTTATTATGTAATTGTACTCAGCTTCAGATAGTATTTTCCGTTCTTTGCCCTTATCACAATAGTTTATGAGTTGAGAGTGGTATTTTTCAGTTGGATCACTATTTAGTTTTTATAGGTATTTGTGTCGGATAATTGTTTCATACATTCTGTGTTGTAGTCAGTGATGTTTTGAATTACGATTGCGCCTCCCTTATCTGCTGGGTGTATAATTATTTCTTTTGTAGTTGTTTGATAGCTTCAATTCCTTTCTGGACAAGTTCTGTCTGATTTTGGGTGTCTCTTTCAATTTCCGTATGTCTTTCTCTACACTTTGTTTAAAAGTTGCTAGTTCCTGTCCTATTTCATGTCTGGGATATTTTTTGGATTTAATTTTAAGTGATGTATGTTCATGGGTGGTGGTGTTTGGGTTTGGCGGGTGTAATGGGGTTTTTATGAAATATTTTTAAGGCAAAGTTGGCGGATAACTTTTTCTATGCCTATGAATGTGTCGAATTTATTCAAAGTGTTGGTTGGTGCAAATTTTAATCC